>NW_010584006.1:702-33220 GCF_000705375.1 Tinamus guttatus | reverse complement strand
CTGGGCTGGACTCTCTCCAGAAGCTCCACATCCCTCTTGTACTGTGGGGCCCAGAACTGGACACAACACTCCAGATGTGGCCTCACCAGGGCTGAGTAGAGGGGCAGGATCACCTCCCTCGACCTGCTAGAGATGCTCTTCTTAATGCAGCCCAGGATCCCATTGGCCTTCTTGGCCACGAGGGCCGACTGCTGCCTCATGGTCAGCTTATCATCCACCATGACACCCAGGTCTTTCTCCGCAGAGCTGCTCTCCAGAAGGTCAGTCCCCAGCCTGTACTGGTGAAACCAGTTTATTTTATTTAGAACCAAAATACTAGTTAAGCATTCTACTCTACTAGGTGAGTGCTGTAAGACATCAAAGACAGAGAAGATAAGTCCAGTTTGCTGCAACAAGTTAGGGCAACAATTGCTGTTTCGTTCAGAGACAACATTCTGAAGGACAACAGCTATTGCCACAGGCATACTGTCCTGCATGGGAGAATTTCCCACCATTGCTTCATGCAGTCCATGTTTCCTTGTCTAAGGAAGTGAAAGAGTAGCAGCTACCCAGAAAATGTTAGAGGAGGGATTAGGAAGAGGCAGGCATCTATTCTTTCTTCTTCTTCTTCTTCTTCTTCTTTTTTTTTTCTTTTCATGTAGCTTCTGCTAAAAGCCAACAAAGTCAGTAGGTATTAGACAGTGCTGACCACAGCATGTTCACTCCTATTAGAGCTGAATGTACTATGCAATTATAAATGGAGTTGCTGTTTTCCAGGAGGTTAAAAAAATAACAAAGGACATTAGAGGTATTCTGGTTTAGTTTTCTCTACATAAACACATTCTGTTTTAACACAGTGCTTGCTTTTTCTTTGGGTAGTGTTCTGTCTAGTAGGATGTGGAAATTTTATGTTGTTCAGCTTATGCTATAACGATCTTCTGCCCCAGTTCTTGAAAGGACTTTGAGTCCTTTTTTGAAAATGGAATAGAATTTAACAAATCTTTCTCTGAATCCTTTAGGAACATAATTGTAAACTCTTTTTATCAGTGTCTGAAATTACATGGTCTGTTTTAATTCAAGATTAGGAGCTGCAGGATCTGGCTACAAGATAGCAATCTAACACTGTGCCTCAGTATTACCCACTAAAGTATTACTGGTTCATTTTCCCATAGTCTGCTTCTGAAGCAAAAATTCTTCATCCCTGTGTAAGGGGAATGTGGCCAGAGGAAGGGGGAGCATCTTGCAAGTGGCGCAAAAGGGAAACTGCCGTACAGGGAGGGCAAGGATGCATGACAAGGATGTGCCCTTGTCCATTTACTCCTTCTCCATCTCCTTCTTGGAGATTGTGAGAGGGAACATATTTTCCTTTTTTTTACTGTGAAATTTAAATCGTGGACCTATGTGCAAGTTAAATT
Organism: Tinamus guttatus; assembly: GCF_000705375.1. The sequence goes on along the minus strand of NW_010584006.1, from coordinate 31,826 downwards.
ATTTCTGCATCTTGTTTGTTTAGAGTTGGTAAAAGCACTTTGGGGATCATTTAATACTGGAGTTTCTGTGTTAAGTGGGCACCCTTAAAAGATGCCAATGTCCATGAAACTCACCATAAAGAAAGATTTGTTGGGATTTACCAGCAAGAGAAGATAAATGGGCCATAAACTCTCTGATATAGAAGAAAATGCATGTGGCTATTTTTCTGGACTTGCCGTGTTAAGTTATCCAGCTATCACATTAGGGACGGTAGTAACCACATGCAGAAAGGTACACAGCATTTCCCATGCATAACTTGGAGTTCCCTTTAAAAGCAAGGACTTTATATAAGGGCAAGGCAAAGAGAACAGAAACCAATGGAGCATAAAATCTATTCTGAATGAACGCTGATAGATCTATTTTTCAGTAGATACACTGGTAATTTAAGGAGGTAAATCTTGTTAAAGCTGTGGGGGATATTGAAGTGTTGTACAACATGGCAATGCTAGATCCTTATTTTGCTCTTTTTCTAGTTTTACTTGAACAAAGAAGTGGTGCATTTTTTAGAATGAGCACAAATCTCAGTGTCTACACTGTAGATTTAGACTGTTGTTCTTTAGCAGTAAGCAAATACAAATAAATTTTTTTCCCCCAAAATTATCTCACTTCCAGATAAGCAAAAGGTGGAAGGCTGATTATTTTCTTAAATCTTGCTAGCTGAAAAAGCAAGGATTCTCCTCCTCACTGCCAAAACATAATGTTTTTAAAGCGTAATATCCATATAATGCCCTCTTTTCCTGAAGAGTTTTTAAGTAAGAGATTAAATAGGCATGGGGATGGAAAAAGCATTTTTCATTTATTCACAGTGTATTCCTCTAATATTGCATGTTGGCTTTTCAATGGGATTATCTGTGTTTCCATTAGTAGTGCTTAAAATAACTTATTAATGAAAAGATAATGACGTATACTGTAGATCTTGCTGCACAAGGTGCTGAAGCCTTACACTGACTGAAGACTTTACACTTGTTTAAAGATAAGTGCCAAGCACTGAAGGAACTCAATATTTGGTATTTCCAGTGAGTAATAAGACACGTTCTCACTTCGGGGCTACCCTGATACTGTTAGAGACTACAGAATTAAAACCTGGTGTAAAACGTGGAATCTGGCACGATGAGTACAGGTACAAAATTCCCATTAATTCCTTTTGCTGAGCCCAAGGTAACGTATTTTATCTGGTGTGTCCATGCCTTTCGTGATACCTTGCCAGGCATAGGCAGTGGTAACAGTGCATCCCCAACTCACCTTGACAGCACTAGAGCTCCTCCAGGGAGGAGTTTTCCTAAGAGGTTTCCCAGCTTCTTCTGTTAGAGTCGGCTAGTTAATCTTCTGGTGAAAAAAATGACTTTCTTTTTTCTCTTTTGCCAAAAGTGGAAACTGTGGCACTGCGGTGGTTGTGTGTAATAATAAAGGGACCAGATCACATGCAGTTAAAGGCTTTAGGAACTGATCACTGCGTGTCTGTGTGTTCTGATTACTGCAGCACATTTGAAGCAATGGATGCTGCCTTGCCAAAAGGCTCAATTATTTTGTAGATAACTGGCTGATGCTTTGTAGCAAATATCTTTTTGATTATGTGTATCATAAAGAAAAGACTCTTTTTTTTTTGTAATTAAAATCCTTTAGCCTAGATTGTTTCTGCCAGCTATTACTTAACTATGCAACTGAATACCACTTCGCTATTTTTTCCTTGCTGCAGTGATATGAATTTGTGTGTTTTTTCACACAAAGTCTGTCTAATAAAACTCTAGTGTATGATTCTATTAATTATTGCTTTGCGTTGCATAAATACTTGCATATTCGTGTAAACACAAGATTTCATAGTAAGACACATCCTACCAGGAGCAGAAAGTCCTCCAGTCAATAGGGTTTGAAAATAAAATAGCTTGTGTTTATTAGCATCAGACAGAAAATAAGACTTTACCAGGAGAAAGTGAAATACTAGGAATATTTTGTGTAAATGCCTTGAAATATGCCAGACCTTGAAAGGAAACCAAAGACAATGACTTTTGTAGAGGTATTGAGCAGAACTGGAGACATATGTAGTTTGCTTTGTCATTCTCCAGCAGCAGATACATTCTGTATAATATTGATACTTATAGCACTGTGACAAACTTAGAATGTGAGAAAGAGGTTAATACCCTTCCTGAGCCATTATTTAAAGTTCATAGCTGGCCTATTTTTAGGCCACCATGTGAGAAGATGTTGGCTGAAAATAGATACAGATCATGTGTCCTTGCAGAATATAGAACATCAGGACATTTCATTTCCAAAGAACATAATTGCAGCTAGGAGCAGAATCTTCTTTCCTCTCACCTTTTTGCTTGCAGATTATAACTTCAGTTATACAAGCACACACTTTTACACAAGTTATATTAACCTCTGAAATATTCAACTGATAGTAATTTCAAATATAATTCTAAAGGGACACATTATGTTAAAAATACAGTTTGGGCCAAAAGCTTCACCCTGACCAAATGTGTGCATGCACATATATGTACATATATGTATGAAGACCTATGTATATATTTTTATGTAAATAGTTGAATAGATAGATAAATGTATGCACACACATGCATGCAATCCATGCACACGCACATGTTTTAAGATATTTCTATGGGAAAAAATGGGAATCTGATTCTTATATAATACTATGTCAATAAATCTGCATAATATTCTGTAAATACATACATTACATTATATAAAACTGTGTAGTCATTATGTTTCTCATTGTCACAGTGTATATCTATACACATTTCCTATGCCGTCAGTCTGTGTTTATAACATATGACATTAGATGAAAAGGCCTTTAAGGACTTTCCTATGAAATAGAATCAATATAGATAAAAGCATTCATAAAAGCAGAGATTAGGATATAGTCTTAAAATAATTCGAAAACCTTTTTAAATAAATTATAGGAACAGATTTCTTATGGAAATAATCCTTAGCCTATATTTAATTCATAAAGTGGGTAATGTGCTTATACTTAAACACTATTAGCAGTTAAATAAATGTTAGATTTTGGACCAGCAGATGAACTAAAATTGTTTTAAAAAATAATATTTGACTGATGTAAGAAGTGTGCCAGTGCATATTCACCTACTTCCTGCCGTTGGCAAGTATCATGCGTAGGAGCTAATCGCAGTGTCTGAGAACGCTGCTATCATTAGGCTCCCGAGATTCCAGTGCACGTCTAATCTTGTAAGGAAAGCCCAGGCACAAATATTTAAGGTCTTAGTTGCACGCACATGTGCATGCACAGAGAAGGCACATCATAGTTAGTCAAAAATGGATGATAGAAAGGTACTGGTATCTGCATTTGCATTACTTTACTACTGCAAATGTATGGTCCAGCACAGAGGCTGAAAGTGGGTCATGACTTCCCTACATTTCTGTCACAAGTTGCTACTTAAAACATAACATCAGAGCCCAGGTGTCTGGTCCCACTCCAGGATCCTTTTCAGCAGTCTCATTCAGAAGGCAATTAAAATGGTCTCATAATTAGCATATCCCTGTTCACGTAATAAACCAGTGACGAAGGCTGGATTCAGAATTAAAATGGGATTATGCATTGACTTTATCTTTCATATCATTCTGATATGTATAGATATGTACATATATAGCTGACTGTGTATCTACTAAATTCTAACACAATCATTCAGGGTTCAATCACACATTTCTCTAAGAAATCTAATTTTCTTAGAGCTGCTTATAAATATTATTTTTTTCTCCATTTAATGTGTTGTTTATACATGAAGTACCAATGTTTAGGGTTTCTTTGTTGTTAGAAAAAAAAACAGGAGTTTGATGTTTGTCCTGTGTCATGACATACAGTAGGACTCCACTGAATACTTACAAATCAAATTAGAAGCAAACAGAAATTACTAAAAAATTCTAAACATAATTTCAGAGTAGATATTTTAAGCTTGCTATCTGTGATTTATCCAGTATAATCAGTAAGATTTAATTTAAGCCACTTAATCATTTTATAGAGCGATGCTTTGAACTGAAGGCTTTTAATTCATAATAGGAAGTAACTGTTAACCTAGTAATTAAGACGATAACAGTATTTCTGATCCAGAGCTCTTGGAGAGCTTTAAAATAACTCAGTGAACAAATCACCACTGATTTTTAAATAACTGTTTTCCTGGTTGTTGTTGTTATTGTGGCAGCTAAGCTGTCTATGTAAGGCCTGGATAAAGCTCATTCTCTTGAGAGTTACCTCAGTTGCTGACTTAATTATTTTGGCCATTCAGGTTTGCTGTGCACAGAGAATTGGAGAAGGAGGGAGAGAGGACAGAAAATTTTGGGCCTGTTGCACATCATAAATTCTCAGTGGCAGTATTCCTACATGAAACTCTGCTTCTCATTAAACGAAGACAAATCAGAATTGGTCAATACATAAATTTGTAGAACTTTATAATTCTCCTAAGGCATGTTAAACTTTTCCTGCCACTCAGTTCTTTGTTTCAGTACTGTGTTGTAGCCTCCAGTTAGTCCCTCACTGTCTTTGAACACAGACATTTGCTCCCTTCACTAACTTTTCACCCATAGTCTTCTCCCTCCACAGCAAGGCAAACTAGCTTGTGCAGCTATCACATGCTGAAATATTTTCACACAAAAAAGCACCCAAATCAAATATATTACATTTTGCCTAGTATAAGTCACATAAATGTAAGTGTAACTAACTGCTTTTGTCAAATTCTATAATCTCTCTCTCCCTGCCTCTTTTTCTTTGTCATATACAGCTACTCTTCATTGAAATCTGGTGAATCAAACACAGGCCTGAGAATAGCAACACTCTTTTCTGCACATTTCTAAAACCAAATAATTTTAATCTGGCAATTGGGTGAGACCTCATTGACTTTGGTGCATATAACAAGTACTCTTCATTTAGAATAACTATAAGTAGCATTTGAGCTTCTTTTGGAAGGATATAGTAGAAAAAAATAGTTGCTGCCACGCAGGTCATGTACAAAGTCAATCACATATTTATTGGTATTAGCAAATGATTTGACTGTAGCTTCAGTACATGGGCACAAGAATGAATATGGTTTCCAGGCTCAACACATTACCAGATAGAGGATGCAACTGGAAGTTTCAGGGACAGTAGAAAAACAGTGCTATAAATTATATAAACCCGTGAGCAAAGAAAACAGGACAGTTTTGCATTTAGCAAAACCAACTTTCTCCTGTTCCTTAATTGTTGTCTCAGAAAGACAAGAGATTTTCTTCACTCCTTGTGCAAGAGGCATGCTGATTAATTCCCACCCTTTTCCTGTGTACTGACACGAGGTTCCAAAACAGAAAGGTACCAGTAGGATTTTGTAAACTGTGCATCACTGAGGAGTCACCTTTCTGTCACAATTTAACAAAACATATATTTAAATATGCAGTCTCATAGGTGTAATGGAACAACTTGAATATTGAAAAGGCTTTGCTAAAACAAGATTTCATTGTCAAGTGTTACCTGCCCAATGTAGTATTTGGTAAATAGAGTATTAGTGTGTGTTTCTCACACACCCATACATACATACACGAGAATTAATATATTAGGTTGCTCTGGGACAGAAAGTTAAAATAGTGATCATTATATTCATTTGAAAATTGAAATTTATTCAGTTAACAAAAGAGAGGTTTCTATAGCAACTGATATATCATATAGAACTAATTTCATGTTATCTTACATAATGAACAGTGGTTGATTTTTTTAATGGCAGTTAGGATTTTTGTTCAGCAGTAATCACTATGAGTGGTACAAATGGTGGAGGAAAAACTTCAAGAGGTAGAATTTAGTGAGCTAGCCCAAACTTTAGGTCCTTATCTGAATTATCAGAACTTTAGAGGCTTTTGAAATTAGCCAGCTATCTCACAATTACACACTTCCTTAAAACATTGCCTGTATCTCCATTTGCATTTTGATACTCCTTGTCTCTTTTTTACCAAAATTAAAATGCATAAAACATTTCAGAACACTACAGAAGATTAATGCTTAATTCACTTAAAAAATAGCCCAGTCCAGGAATGGATGGATGGTTGCAGGACTGAAAGCATGGTTGGGTGCTGTCTCTTCCTTCCGCCCTTCCTTCCGCCCTTCCTTCCTTCCGCCCTTCCTTCCGCCCTTCCTTCCTTCCGCCCTTCCTTCCTCCCTCTCTTCCTCTTTCTTTCTTTCCTTCTTTCTTTCTTTCTTTCTTTCTTTCTTTCTTTCTTTCTTTCTTTCTTTCTTTCTTTCTTTCTTTCTTTCTTTCTTTCTTTTTCTTTCTTTCTTTCTTTCTTTCTTTCTTTCTTTCTTTCTTTCTTTCTTTCTTTCTTTTTCTTTCTTTCTTTCTTTCTTTCTTTCTTTCTTTCTTTCTTTCTTTCTTTCTTTCTTTCTTTCTTTCTTTCTTTTTCTCTCTTTCTTTCTCTCTTTCTCTCTCTCTCTTTCTCTCTCTTCCTCTCTTTCTCTCTCTCTCTCTCTTATTTAATCTTCTAAATATGTTAAAAGATCCAGAGAAGCATAAGATGCTCAGAACTACTCTCCCATAACCTCAATTAAATCAATTAACAAACCAAGGAAAAGATGGATATCCTTCATCAGACCGACTTTATTGGAGGTTTGGTTGAACCATATATTCTCAAAAGGATTATCCTGTCCGCATTTGAATTTAATGTAATAATAATTCTGAGGCATAAAAAATGCACATAAGGAGTTGAATATAAAATTCTAATCAAGTAGGGAATGATAGAAAAATATGCAGAAGGCCAACATTTAATCAAAGAAGCCAAGAAAACAATTGATCAAACCTATATCCCTTCAGTTTGCAAATGCATAAGAAGATTATTTTCTCTTAGGAAACAGCAATACTACCATATGCACTTTTTAAGTCTTAAGTTGTGGTGAAGAGATCAGGACAGAAAAAAAAAAAGAGCAGTTTTCAACTCAGTCTTGACAGAATCCAAGTAGAGGATTTATTTTAACATTTAGCTGAAAATGTTAATTTTCAGCTTCATTCCCCCCTTATTTTTGTCTGCTTAAGTCAGTTAATCTCACAGCTGGCTGTACAGTTTTCTGAGGGTCTTGGGAACCTCAGTGGTTTGAAATGTAAATACAAAAGCTGCCAAATGGTTTTCAAAGCATGCAAGGTTATGTGGATGGCTTTTGCCCTGGAGATCATTGTATTTTCAGGATTTGTGCTTTGTCTGTCGGTGAAACATGCATGTAGGTTACCTCAGATCAGAGGTTCTTGGGCTTCTAAGATATAGCCAGAGGGTAGCTATGTGCCTTGATCTGCAATATCCAGCTATGTTAACCAAGCATCAAAATATAAAAATCCTGAAGAAAAGAGAATTGTGTTTCTCAGTGTACCTCTAGGCATAAATTATGGTATCCAAGCACATAGAGTAACCTACTGTAAGTGAAGTCCAAGCAAGGTCTCCATGTTAAAAGTGCACTTGATCCAGCACAGAGACTGCAGGATTATATCAAGAACTCAGCCTGGCCACAGTGAAGCACTAGGCTGTATTTCCCTGAAGAGAACTCTAGAAATGCCGCTGAAAAAATGAAAAAGTCATGGAAATGCCATGTTCAAAAAGAGATCTGTGCATATGTTACTTTTACTTATCTGAATGAGCAAAATGTTTTTAAGTGGTAGATTCTGCATAGATGATTAAATGCGATGTACCGATGCAAATTGAATAAACAATTTCAAGTGCACCAAAAATTAAGAATATTGCTCCATATGGATTTTCTGGCTTTAAACAAGTTGTGAGCTGTGTAGTCATTCTGTCAATAAGGATACTAATCCTTGTCCTCCTGACTGCCTATTATCAAACCTATGGTAAAACTCTTTTACCTATTGTAAAACTTGTTGAACTTAGGATCTGTGAAATGCCTCCTTTCTCACAAATTTGGTTAAAGAAGTTACAGAGAAGCAAGAACACATACAGTTATTACTCCTTTAAAAACATTTTAAGTATATTTAATCTGCTCATGTACCCCCAAATCCCTCTATATCATGCTTTTTCTTCCATAGTTCTCCCTTAATTACATTCTCAATATTTTTTCTTTTATGATTTACCGCTAAGAAATGAAATAGCTTTCTCAATAATATGACTTATTCATTTTAGTGACCAGGAAATTAAAACTGCTTCAGTTTCTTTTTCAGTTCTTTCTCCTCTCAGAAAAATGCTCAGGAAACACTTCAGGAAAAAAAAATGCCATATAGACTTTGATGGCCAACATATAAGAAGGACGTGGTTTGTCAATGGAAGCAGCAGCTTTTATTTGACTAACTGGAATAGTGGACAACCTTTCAGGCACACAAGTCTTTCAAGAACTTTGTGTATTTTTCCATCCCTGTCTTTGGGCAGCCTGGTGTGGGCACAGCCCTGGGCTGGAGCACCATGCCTGGCTCCTGGCCTTCCCTCCAGCTCCCTCTCACTGTGTTGCACCAGGCTCCGTGCTGGTCACAGCCTGGTTACAGCCAAAGCAGCCTGGTGGCTGCCTCTGTAAGTGTGAGACACCCTGGTGCAGTCGTCCAAAAATGGCAGGCGTAATGAAGCCGTGCAAAATGATGATTTTTGGTGATTTAGTATCACCTGGAGAAAATGGCCAGGAAGCCCAAGATGAGTACAAAAGATAGAGGGAGCCAGTATAATTACCTAGCTTAATCTCTTTCATAAAGCAGACCATAGCACCTCCAGTTTAGTTCTTATGTAACAGAGATCAATATTTGAACTAGATCAACACTTGCTCCATTTAGGTCTGAATCATTCTTTCTCTTTAATCACTCTAGCAATGTAATGTGTTCCTAGTCCTTTACTAAGGCTTCACTTGGTGTTTTCCTGCTGTAGAAGTGAAGAAAAAAGAGCTTTATTGTTTGTTCTAATTAAGGCATCATTTTGTAGAGCATAAGCTAGTTGCAGTCTGACTCCAAAGAAATAAAGAAAATATGAGTGAAAAATTTTTCTTTGTGCAGAAAAAGTCATCTTATATTTTGATAGTTTCTTCTTCTGTTGTCTTTGTTTTAAAACACCAAACTGCTTCTCCCAGTGCTTTCTGAATCACATAAAACATTCTTAATAATCTTTGCTGTTTCTTTTTCCCTTAGATGCTATTTAAAGTAATATACAAAAACCTGAAATTGCGGCACTGCCTGTGATTAAGACTCACAGAAATGTTTTTTACTTGCTCCAAATGGTCTTGGATTTAAATAAAAGTACACTAGAGAAAAACAAAGCACTTAAAAATGACACATTTCCTCTCCCTCAGTAACTTTCCACCTTCTAAAATCTTAAATAAGGAAAGTTTGTTCTTTAGCATTAACTTGCGTGGAAAACTAATTACCACAGCAGGGTGAGTATGCAACTATGCTTGTCGTTTCTTCAGGCAAATCGGACTGAGCAGATTACATATATGTATACATGGATGTATCTCGATATAGATTGTATAGCAGAAGTACTCTTCTGCAGAGTACTGCAGAAGTATGGTGTGCATTTTTCTGTGTTTCCTCAGAAGAGAGCAACTTTTCTGCTTTTGGATGAGTCTGTGTGGAAGACTGAATTCTCACCTCTGTGCTCTGCTATGAAGTTATTAAAATATGTTACTAATAACTTCTCTTATTTTTTCCTATTTCCTTTTTATTTTTTTCATCTGCTCCACTTTTCATTTTTATTCTAAATACCTGGTGCCCAGCTTCTGTGCTCTCACTCTTTCAGGAACTTCAGTTTCTCTGTCTCATCTTTGAAGTCAACCTTCCTGTCCGTTTTGTGAATTCCATTGCATTTCCTCTTTTGTTTTCTTTTCATTCTCTTCATCTCAGTGATAATCCGCCTAATTTTGTTTTTCTTTCTTTCTGATGATGGCTAGTTGAGCCTTTCACTCTATCTGCCTTTTCAGTGCTTATTCAGAAGCTTCTCTCCCATTTCAGCTCCTTTTTTTCTGTTTGTTAGCGATTTCCTTTCTCTGCCTCCTAGGTGCAAGAGGGAGCTTTTTCACTTTCAGGAACAGAAAACAAGTACCAAGTCTACTCAAAAGACCCTGAGCAAGGCAAGAAAAGTAATAATTATTGGCAGCTTTCTAGCATCAGCCAATATTAAGATAGGCAGTCTCATATAGAAATGAGAATGTAACTTAGGACTTCTCTGCAATACCACAATACTTTGAGCAGTGGGAGCAGAAAATAACCTTTCCTTGCCAAAGAACCATTTGCTGGTTGCTTGGTACCTATTTAGATGAGAAAGAGAACAGGCTTTTCTTCATCCCTTAGAAAAACAAGCAGTTTGGGTGATATCCCTTTTTAGCATTTATCCTATCATACAGCAATATTTAAAGCGATAACGTGAGACGACTACTCTTGGTTAGAATCAGCAGAATTCACTGATTCCAAATGCCAGTTGCACATATCACTTAGTTCACAGTTTGCAGAGCTATTATCAGATATTATTTTCAGATTCAGACAATAGTTGCTTTTATTTTCCTGCTTTTTTTAAAAAAAATAAGAAAGCTGTTTGTAAAACAAGAGGGTTTTTTAAACTTTTAAGCTGGATTTCTGATGCCAAGTGCATAGATGGTAGTACCATAGTAGATAGTAGCATCAGGAGCACTTGTCTTTTTCTGTGCTCAGTGGGAGTCATAGCCAAACTGTTGCTTACTCTAACCAGCAGGCATGGAAGCCTCCAAGTCATTACAAAATTCAAGACTCTTTTCCTCCCATCCCTTCTGGCTTCCATTACTGCTATGCATTCTTCAACATTTTCAGTTTTCTGGGAGCCCTAAAGAAGTGTATTCATCTCAGTTCCTTCTCACCCTGTCTGAATCCAGTGCCTTTACAATTAGCTGTGGAGTTCATGCATGATGCAGTGTTTCAGGTATAATAAAATAATACTATGGCAATCTGAGAAGGTGAGAGAGAGGCAGTACAGTGATGAAAGGAGAGTGTTGTTCTATTTCCATTGCTCATAAATAATTCTTAGATAAAATATTCTTAATGAAATCATATTCCCACTGAATTCAATTTAAGTTTAGCAATTGACTTCAAAGATGTAACATCTTACTCTTCATTCACTCTATCTTTAACCAATAATTCTGGAATTAATTCTGCTTTAAACAATAATTATATAAAATTATATAATTTATGTATGACCTTAGCTTATTCCAGATGAAAGAAAAAAGGAAGAAAAAAAGACTATGTAGTCTGTATCTCAGGAGAGAGATGTGATTCTGTTGGGAGCAAGGTCAAAGGGAATTGCTCTATTGCTCTTTGTCAAGAGTCAGTGTTCACTTCTGCCTAGAGACACTTCTATTTCCACCTTATTATATAATGACAATTCCTTGGGGAATCCTGAGGGATGGTCAGAAGATACCATAAGTCTCTCCTAGGAGCAGCAAAAGGAAGCAGTTTTACTACTTTTTCTTTTTTATGGAAAATAAGATTTTGCTGGAGGAAACTGCTTTCTGCGTCCTGGGTGCCTAGTGATACTTTTTTTTTCACATTATTTTTTCCAAGTTCCACTGCATTTATTTTGAAAGGATGTAATTTCTCAGGGAAAGGTAGTTATTGCTTCAATCATATCATGACAATGCCTCTTAAAGGTATAATAGGTATAATAACCTTCTTCTCTGATGGCAGACTGAAGAACCCACCAAACTTTGGTTCTAATGCTTAAAAATCTGTGGAATTATCTGAATTTAAGAGGATTGGGTTAGAGAACATTTAGACAAATGTGACAGGTACAAGTCCATGGTCCCTGATAGGATGCACCAACAAGTGCTGAGGGGAGCCCACAGATATCATTGCTAGGCCACTCACAATGATCTTTGAAAGGACATGGAGAATGGGTACCTGAAGACTGGAAGAAAGCTAATGTCACTCCAGCTTTCAAAAAGGACCTAGACAATTATAGCTTCCTGGAAAGGTGATGAAACAGCTCATTCTGGATGCCATCTCTAAGCATGTGAAGGATCAGAAGGTGATCAGCAGTAGCCAGAATGGCTTCACCGAGGGGAAATCATGCTTAACCAACCTTATAGCCTTCTGTGAGGAAATGACTGGCTGGGCAGACAAGGGGAGAGAAGTGGATGTTTTCTATCTTGACTTCAGTAAGACTTTCAACACTGTCTCCAAAAGCATAGGGAGGCATAGGCAGGTGGGGAAGCATGGGCTAGATGAGCGAACAGTGAGGTGGACTGAAAGATGGCTGAATAGCAGAGCTCAGAGGATTGTGATCTGTGGCACAAAGTCAAGTTGGACGCCTGTAGCTAGTGGTGTAACCTAGGGATCAGTACTGGGTCCAGTCTTCTTCATCAATGACCTGAATGAAAGGAAGCGTGCACCCTCAACAGTTTTGCTGATGATAAAAGCTGGGAGGAGTGGCTGGTGCACTGGGGGGCTGTGCTGCCATTCAGAGGGACCTCAACAGACTGGACAGGTGGACAGTTGTCCTGCCCAGGAAGTTCAACAAGACTTCCTCACTGTGAGGATGACTGAGCATTGGAACAGGTTGCCCAAAGAGGTTGTGAAGTCTCCTGAGTCTCCTTCCTTGGACATATTCAAAAGCTGGGTTTTATTTTATTTTGTTTTAAGTTGGAAAAGCATTTGTAACTCTTCGGTCCTGCTCTTATGTAGACATGCTCAGAGTTAGCTCTATAAATGCAAATAGGTTTGGTGGGAAACACCCCATACCTGTAGCACTTAAGAAGGTGCTTTGTAGGAATTGTAGCAGTCTTGGGAAGATAGTAGTGCTTCCCAGATTGAAAGGTCTACTGTGTATGCATTTCTTCGAAGGACAAGAGTGTATGCCTCTATGTTTAATTATATTAATTCAACTCTGGGATGAGAATTTTCCTGTTGATTTCAGTGTCTCCACAGCCAAATATGATGTACATTTATGTTATCACTGCAGTTTCAGTGGTGTTTGCAGCAACGTCAGAAAGATGTTATAATATTTAAAAACACATAAACTTTCTATTAGGATCTATTAGATCTACTGCAGACCAATCTTATCCATATTCTTTTCCATGTGGCAGCCAGTGTAATTCCTATTAATTTTTTATCTTTCTGTCACTATTTTTGAAATGCAAGGAGAATAATAAATAACCTGTGACAATCACCTAAGAAACATTTGACCTTATTAAAACAAATCATTACTAGACTATTGTTTCAATCACTTCACTAGAAACAGAGATGAAAATTTAACGAGAAGACTGAATATTAGGCAAAAGAAAATGAAAACAGAAAAATCCAATAAGTGCATAAAAATGACTTTAAGGAAAAAGCCATCATTGACTATCATAAAATGAATTTATTTGCTGACTATTCTTATCATTTTGTTTCTTTCCCAATTAGGAGATTGTGAACTTCAACTGTCGCAAGCTAGTAGCTACAATGCCTCTCTTTGCTAATGCAGACCCAAATTTTGTGACTGCCATGCTGAGCAAGCTGCGATTTGAGGTGTTCCAGCCTGGTGATTATATTATTCGAGAAGGGGCTGTGGGTAAAAAGATGTATTTCATTCAGCATGGTGTCGCTGGAGTCATCACCAAATCCAACAAGGAGTTGAAGCTGACAGATGGCTCCTACTTTGGAGGTAAGTAGGAAGAAAATGAATGATAACATTGAAGTGAATGCACTAGAATAAAACATGCTCAAATATCAGGCATATAGAGACATCAGAATAAGTCTGCTGAATATCTGTTGCCCAGGTAATTCCAAAGGCAGGGAAGAGTGTATTAAGCATCTCTGAATAATACATTTAGAGTCTGCTTGCTATTGAAAGGATAGCTATTGAAGATACAGACAACCTTTCTGAAATATTGTCTTCAGTTAAATTGTCCTGAATTTTAGAGCAACTTTGAGTTAAGATTGCTATTATTTAACAGACTGCATTTTGCTAAAAATATAATAAGTTGCACAGTAATTTTGCAACTATTTAAATGTAAAATAAACAGGATTCATCTTTAAAAATGGATAACAGTTTTTAGTCATGAATATAAAGTATATAAAATAAAAGAATTATAAAAATAGAAGATGGATAAAAGATTATTTATATGGGATATTTTGATATTCTTCATGAATATTTCAGGCTATTTTTAGTGCATTTATGCTGATTTTGGCATGGAGCATTGATTAGCCTTCTGGTATAAGAAAGTATAAGAACTTTCACTCCCTCTTTGACTAGATCCCACTTTGACACAGGTGTAATAATGAGAAGCAGACATGAATTTTAGCACAAATTAAATTAATCCTAATGAATTTCATCCCAATGAAAAATAGATTTTCATTTAGAAGAAGGTATCTGAATATTCATATTTGGATTTTTTTTTTACATATAGCAATTGACCAATATGAAAATCATGTTCCTGTCGTTGTAAAATCTCTTTGTGAAACAGAGTAGGTGTCTGCATCTTGGTGCAGCAGCACCAAGGTGTAGCAGCAAGGCTGGCTTCCAGAAGCTGATGGAACATTTGTGTGTATGGCCCATGACAGTTACAGTTAGCTAATTTTTTTTTTTGTTAATTTTTTGTTGAATAGCATGAATCAATTGAGAATTGAGTCTAAAGCCTTTTAGAAAATTGAAAGCCTAATCAGCGGCATTTAACTGGTACACTGAAGAGCTTAGAAAAGTGAATTGGGCTCAGTTAGTGTTTGAATTGGGCTGTAGAGTTACTCAACTAATCCCATTTTAGAATAATATACTGAAAAAACCTCCTGGTGATCTGGCCAGTGGGCCTTGTCACTCCGTAGTAGCCTTTGCAAGATGATTTGTACCAGTATTTGTAGAAGCATTTTGATAAAGGAGACCTGTGCTTATCCCACGAACTGAAACTGTAGATGCTGGAGAGAGGAGATTAAGGAGAAAGAGAAGGCATATGCTGAGGATGAAGAAACAGAGCAATCTTGGTCTTCGTTCCATCTATGCTTAGCAGTGCCTCAGTTTATCAAAATAAGTTTGCCAGTGCCTGTGTTCTGAATCTGGCTATAATACTCTTCTGAACCAGCAGAGGATCAGAGGATATTGGCACATGAAGGTATTTTACATAACTGTCAGCCTGTTACAGTCCAAATGACTGCTCAGCTCATCTGCTACCCTTCTTAACCAAATGCATACAAAAAATAAGCCATTTGCAATATCCTGACACCGCAAGAACTTATTACATCATGTACCAAAGGAGCTTTGCTCATGCAAACCATAGGGATACAGGGTGTAAAAATGAGGACAAATGCATCTAAAAAGTGTCTAAAATGTCACAGCAGAAAAGAGAAGAAACAAGTTATACATCTGATAGCTGCTAATTGGAAAGATTCAGTTTATCAAGGAGAAAAAAAAGTGCTTAAAAAAAAAATCTCTTTAAAGAACCACGTATCAGAGTCTACGGGGAGCTTCCTGACTGGATTAGCCAAGGATGTGTCTAAAGAGCATCATCAGTACCAGCCAAAGTGCTGTGTACCAGCCAGTTGACTTTGAGGGAAGCACAGGGTGATGCCTCCAGACAGCTTTCCAGAGGTCAGGGCTTGACTGCCACCAGCCCCTTTCCTCATTGGGGCTCACTGACTTCCCTCCTGGGGATGGAAGGAGTAAGTACAAGGCAACAGCCACGGAACCATTATGGTTAGTTCCTTGGGAAGAGTGTCGCTTAACCTGTATTCACAAACCTGCTCTTGAACTTTAGATGCAGGAGCATTTTCAGCCCAGCACAATGTACAATACTGATTTTCATCCCTATGATTATTTTCATGCTGCTAATTGAAGGATATGATCATCCTACAAAATTTTTGCATTTACAAGTATGAATTTCAACGTCATTTCTGTTATGATTCTTTTTGCTAGGCCTTCTCTGTTTTCCTCCCACCCATGGAATATATGAAGTATGCAGCAGGGAAAACTGCTTTGAGTAAGGCAGAAATGATGACCAATCTATGCTCCATCAAATCTGCAGTCAAAATACTGAAAAACAATATCCCCTAAATTTTGGAATAGTAAAATATGATAAATATATTAGGAGGAAAAAAAGTGTGATTTAAATTTGATTATGCTCTTCTAAACACAATAATGACCACAAAAAATCTTTTAAAGAAGTTGTCATAAATTGTGTATTGAATAGACAATTATCAGTGGAAGGGTTGTTTGATAAAGATTTAGTAAAGTCGTTTCCTTTGCCTTTTACTAGAACTTGTAAAAACTATATCTTTAATTCTTAAGTGCCCTTTCTTTCAGACTTTGTCCTCCTGTGGCATGCTTGTCTGGGTTTTAGAGAAGGGGCAAGAGTTGGGGAATGAAGTACATGTTAGTAATTTTCACTACATTGCTCAGTTATAGAGTTATTTCTATACAAGTGAAATGGGGTAAACCATAGGTACCAGTGGAAAATTCAGGGTTTTTAATGCTCTATATCTGTTTTCAGGCACACAGCATTTCCATGTCTTATTATTTCAAGCAAATACAGTAATATACAATTTTTCTAAAAACTCTTTGAGAATTTCTGATGTCTTCTTTCATTTTTCCCCTCTATTTTCCAAAGTGGCCTCCACTTCCCCAGTAATAACAATCGATCGGTGCTACCATCAGCAAAGCTCTTTTCTCTTTATAAATAAGAAGGAATGAACATTTTCCACTGAGACTGACAAGAGTTTGCAGCTGAGGTGAAACAAGGTGGCCACCTTGAAATTGCAAAATGGAAAGTATAACATTCACTTTTAGTTTCTTGTATAGGACAGGCCAAGACATAAAAATGAGAATGAGGAGGGTCAGGAGAGAGTCAGGAGAAAGTTGTCTGTGTTAGTACCTAGCAGACATAGATAGGGGAGATCAAAAGAGACTAGGAAGCAGGTTGGGGTCAAATAGAGAGAGGAGGACTGTGTGGGTAGAAGTCAAGTTGTGAGGGAAAAAACTGGGGGCAGAGAAAGCAGGAGTGCAGGGCAATGTGGTGGGCACGTGGTTGATGGGAAAGACAGGAAAGTGCAGGGAGCAATGGAGCATGTAAAGAGGAGGACAGAAAGTTGGACAGAGGACATCTGCAGAGGACAGAAAGTTGGATACCTGCTTAGGGAGGCAGCAGAAGGGAGCTTACAGCTCCCTTTTCAAATGTCAAAGGGGGACCTCACAACACATGCGTTTGTAACTAAACTGAATTGTAAAACTGAGATGAACACAGTTGAGTTAAGTGCTCCTGTGAAGGAGAAGAATAAACAGGCAGGGGAAAAGCTATAAGCAATTGTAGTTTGAGGGTGTTCTGACTGCTAAATTATTTCTTTTTGTCCTCTTGTTCCCCTTCCCCCCTTTTTTTTAATATCTGGAGTTTACAATAGTCAAAATTCCGCATTGTAGTACAGAATGAGACCCCAAATCTTTTTGTTTTTTCTTTTTGTTTCAAAACCTATTTCTCTTCCTCCTCACTACCTCAGAATTTCAAACTCTTTCATGTTATAACCTTTTTTTTGTTAGAAGGACTGACTAGACAGATTGTTTATCTCTTCCTCACTAGATAAATATCAAATGGATACAAGGCAAAGGTTTTGAAGCCTTTACAAATGATGCATATGATTATGAGTCATTTACTTACAGAGAAGCATAGAGTACATCATTCACTGTAGTTTTACAGAGCAGAAATAAATATACTTGATATTGCTAATGAGCCTAATACTAATTACTTGCATTCACTTTTGTAAACTGGTGTGATACCACTAATACCAATGAGTTCTGATTTTTGCTGGAGTACATATTACCAGAATGACTGCATAATAATATTACATATGTTGATGATTCAAAATGTCCTGTGATTAACAGCAGCAATAAACATGAGAGTGTTGTCCTACCTACTTATTAAAGATAAGTTTATTTTAGTAAAAGTCTTGTCTTTCTAACAATTCCTTCCTCTTGCTTAGCTGGTTCTACATATGGCTGTTAGGGCTCCTTAAATATCACAGTAAGATCTTGTTTACCTGACCCAGACACTTTCTTCAGTCAAGTGTCAAAATCCATAAGTTGATGTGCCAGCTCAGCTTTATTCCCAACAAGTATGTAAAACAGCACAATCTTTTCTCTTTTTATCACACTTACTTGCTTTTTGTTGTAGGGAATTAAGGCCACAGTTTGGTGCAGTTAGCAGAAAATGCAACCAGCTTGTAAAAATGTGATCAAAACTGTATTTTCCCTGCAAAACCATGCTTTGTCCAGCTGCTTCTCCCTGCCCCAAACAGTGAAACAACTGTTCTGCTTGTTTGTGGCTTTAAATGTTCTGCTTCGTCTTCCCTTCCTACCAGCCCGTGGCTCTGCACGTCCTCCTCCCCTACGGGACAGGCCTTTTTTCCTGGCACGTTGCCACCCGCCACCCTCTGCGTGTGCCCAGCCCCAGCATGGGATCCCTGGGGGTTCACGTTGCTCCCTTGCAGGGAAAGAAAGGCTCTGGCTTGGAAAAAAATGCGAATAGGTGCATTATGCCATTTTATAACTCACTGGGTCGTTACCACTGTGAGCTGGCATAAAGGTTAAAGCTGTCCTGAAGCAACTGCAAAGTACATTGGTGTACAGGGCTGGTTGCATGATGTTCCTTCCCCCTTCAGCCGCCAGCTCTTTGGAATCAGAAATAATCTGAGCGTGCAGCCCCGATCCACTTAGGCATGGGCAGAACTGCGTTTTGTGCTTAAATGGTGCATTAGATTGGGGCTGACACTCCTACCAAGAGAAAAAAACATGAATAAATCCACCGCTTTCCAACCAGTGAGCATTAAGTAGAACTTCCAAATAGAGGATTTCTGGGAACACATTCAGATTTCTGTTGTCACTGCTTTTGCTTTCTTGCTGGATTGATGTGGGTGGATGTCTGACCATTCACTGTGGGTCTCACAAGATAAGGCTTCTGTCCCTACTACCTTTTCCATTCTCTGTCTGTTTTCCCACCTGTGTTCATACAGGATTTTCTGGTATTGGAGTAGCTCAATAATTCAATCTGAAGGCTAACTAAAACCCACATTGCTAGGAAAGATCTTTTTCTAAGTGCTTCCACATATGTTGGACATAAGGAAGTACATGTGATTTTTTAAGACTTTTTTTTTTTGTGATACTTGAATGAGAATTGCTCATTCAATTTCCATGAGAACACGGAAATGAATATGTAATGATCTACTTCTTGCATTCTCATTGGAGAAAATGCACATTTTTGTTTTATTCATTCAGAGGTAGATAACTGCTGAATATCATTATTCATGTATCAAAATTATATATAAAGCAGATATTTGTTCCTGCTTCCTAAAATTTGGACACATATTATAGCATCTTTTGTTTTTCTGTTTATTATAACACTGGCATGTCCTTGTAGTTCATGAAATACTTTGAATTTTTAAATATTTTATTTTGCTTAAATTATTGAATACTGCTTTAACGGTTATTCCTCCATACTTGAAATTCTACTAAATGGTATCTTGGATTTGCTTCAGCTTGTAGAAGGCCAATTAGACAGAACTACTCTGACCTACCTATTATTTATGGAGCTTTTCCCTACTTCAGAATAGCAACTGTCAGTATATTTTAGACCAGTGCAGTGGAAAATAATACCATGGGAAATGTTGCGTCACTTCAAATTATGTTTTGCCACTTCTTTTTTTCTGAATATACTGCAGGTACTTCCGTTGGCTAAGGTACTTTTAAGTATTTGCCATATACTATTGATTATAGGCAGATAAAAAGCTGTTAAAGTGCCCTATAGCTCACTGCTTTACATCTTGTAATTTATACCTGGGCAATACAATATGATACAGTTTTACATATTGCAAAACAGTGTATATAGCTACTCATAATTCGATGTGGTGATGAATTAAGTCTCAGTATTCATACACCAGTCCAGCACCGTATTGAAATACATAATGAATTATAAGTGTTTTTTTTCTGTAATGTGCTTATTCATATTCTTAATGGCAAGCACACAATTAAATCTTTTAAGGGAGGAAGATGTCATATCTCTGTACCAGCTCATTTATAAAAGAGTTTTCAGATGAACAATATTTGTTTGTAAATCATTATCATTTTTTTAAAGTAATGCCTGAATGAAGTTCTAAAAATGAAATAGCTTTTTGCCACAGACTAGTCTGCCATTTTGGTGATAAAACTTCCTTAGCACCATCATGGCATAGAACAGTTCCTTGTATATCATGACATTGCTTTCGCATCATAGTTTATATGGAAAATAACAGAATAGTTTATTGCTATTTGGAAGAATTACTATTCTAAAATTCTAAGGGATGTTCTAAAAATTCAGAAAAAAAATGATGTACTATGCAATGCCAGAGGGTGGAAGTTGATTTAGTTTTAAGAGTTCTATTAACTACCAATGATTAAACCTTGTATTTAACTATAGTAACAATACTAACAACTATACTGCTAATAATTTATGTTCTATATAAAATACAGTCAACTCAAATTATATTTATAATTATGCAAAGTCATGAATAGTATAAATAACTTTTAATTTGGTCTTTATGAGTAAGACACAGCCAAAATGTCACATCAGTGGCAGCATACTGTGGAAATTTGAGGTGACAAACACAGATAACCCAGAGGAATATTTTGTAAGTATCCTCCACTTTTGCTAGGAGAATTCAATTTAAATATTTAATTCTCAAGAATTCACAACTGACAAACTCTGATTGTTTGTCTAATAATTTAATGAAAAAATATGAAGTGCAATATTTTTACAGTCCATTTAAATTCAACTTAAATAAATTAACTTGTTCATGTTATTATTTGCCAAAATCAAAATGACAAGAGAATAACATTGAATAGATCGGGAATTCAGAGGCTGTTTTCAAGAAGCAGTAGGCATCCACCTAAATGAAAACACAGATGAATGGATCAAAGTCACTTTTGGCCTTTGACCCAACTAGTATCCTCATGTAGGCACTTCATGAAATCTAAGCTTAATATTTTTAAAACATTTTTGTTTTGATCATAATCAAAACTGGACTGATTGGCCAAATTTCAAATTTTCAAGATAATAAATAGAATATTTTAGCCTGTCTTGGTAGAAAGAATTCTTTGGTAAAGTAAAATAGGAATGTATGGATGCAGGCTGTAGCAAATGTTGCTGCCTCTGATTACTCTCGTCATGAAACCTCTAACCACAACTATTTGCCGTATCTTCAGATAGAAAGAATAAAGACAAGTCAGGGTAAAATGTAAAGTGACTCTCTGGGCAGATAATTATTCACTTTTTACAAAAGCAATTGCATTCTAACCTTGTGTATTTGGCTTATTTTCTTGATGTAAATGTAATTACACCTAACTACTTTTCTAGAAAAAAATACATACTTTCAACCTATATTATGGAGATTACCCTGAAATAAAATGTATCAGTATTTAATTTAAAGGAAGAATGAGGGCTTACAAAAAAAAAACAGTTATGCATTAATCTTGTCAAAAACTACAAAAGTGATTACAGAATGGCTAAAAATGGTTGGGCTTTTAGCATTCATATCTACCTTGAACACTAATTTATGCTCAAAATGTCTTTTCTGTATCGAAATTTATCACATAGACTATATTATAAAGGCTCTGTCAAGTTATTTTAATGAATTTCACATGATATTAATGACTCTTGTGCTGAGTGAGTCTCAAAACATCCAAGTTAGTAGCATGGTAGAATGCTGCCTTTCTCAAAGCTGCTGCAATGTAGTGTCTTAAGCTGTATTCAAAGGAACTGGCTGATATAAGACTTGCCTGAAGAAACAGACTTCTCAGAGGCTGGTAGCATAAAAGAAAAATTCAGATCAAAGTAATGAAACCGGCATACTTTAGAGCTTATTGTCAAACTTTAAATAAATATGAAAAGTTGTTCATATATTTACTGGCATTTTTAAATAGTAAGAAATACTCCATAAATCCTATCAAAGTTGTGGTTTTGTTTGGGTTAATGGACATGAGGCAATTCTTTTCAGAAAAATGATTTTCTTCCTCAGAAACCCGGTATTATTTCCAGTTAAATAAATGCAACTCTTTGCTGATTATAAATGCTACCAGAAAAAAAAAATAGACTCTCTAATTAGACCACTTACCATACTAAGTCTTTGACATGTATACAAAGGTTAAGCAAATGAGAGCTTGCAAGAAACACGTGGAGGGAAAATACTAATGGAAAGAAATACAGCAAAAGAGCAGATCATCCTCCACGTGTATGTTAGATCAGAAACCTTGTAAGGAAATGCCCGTAAAGGCCACTTGTCTCCAGCTGCTTCCAACTCATCTGCTCTGACAAGTTCCTCCTTTTCTCAGGGCAGCTTTGCAATTAAAATGTCCTTTTAATACATGGTGACTGTGTCAAAAGGATAACATTCCGGATGAAAAGGACCGATACAAAACTTTTTGTAGGGAATATTGATATCCTTTTTCACTAGAAAGATTTTGTATCCCTACACAGTTTTATATACTGTTTTTTCCTCTCAACTCTTATGGACAGTCTAGATTGCAAACCTGACTTCAAACAGCAGTAACTGCCTCCCTTTCTCCTTAAGGTTTCTCCTTTGCTGCAGTAAGAGTGACTAAGTATTGTAAGGTTTATTAAATATAGGACTGAACACATGTATGTATTTAGCCAAGGGTTACCTGAGCCTTTTCATTCCTATCCACTCCATATATCTGGATTTGAAAGATGTCAGTCACTTTTTTTTTCCTCATAATATTGATCATTACAAATGTCGATATTGTTTTACAAAACAAATGCAAAATAAAATCTACACAGTTATTTGGCATCTCATTTGATAGTCATTTTAGGGAAAATAAATCACTGGCCCTCATTAAGTGGTATAAACTACTGTAATAAAAAGACTTGCTATTAGTCACATTAGTATGTAAAGACATAGCAGCAGCATAACCCTAGGTTTTCCATTTTGTGCATTAGTGATTTTATGCTTGAAGAGAAGGATATGATAAGTGATTAGAAAAATATAATTAAACATAGACGTATTTGATGTTTTCCATAGCTTAAAAAGTAAAAGAAGACAGACATACAGAAGAACCTATTAAAGAAATCAAATTTTGATCGTATGAAACAGCTTTTTTCTCTTTTCTGTATTAGGAATGGTTCTGTCGATAACACTCTAGTAACATACTGTTTTCTATAAATCTAATAGAAAAAATCAAATCCACTGTCCTCTTCTCCTAAAATATTCCCAAATGGGTTAGACTGCCTGATCGAAACCTTTAAATTGCTTTGATTTTCCGTTCTTTCTTCTGCTGCTGAAAGTTGCCAGATGGCCCAAATAGTTTCTTACCCATTTACTCAGCAAAGCGTGTGCCTACCGAACCGAGGCAATAGTCAGCTGTCCTCAGCTGGAAGGACACTCTGCATTATATCCTGTAATATGATGAGATCTGTAATATGACAGATGATAAGAAACCTGCTATAGCTTTGGAAAGGCACAAAACTCTTAAGAGACTTCTGAGGTTCACAACTGCATTGAAACTGTAAATTATATTTATTTTAATTTAGTACCAAGAGTGCTATAGCATACTAGCCAATTTATTTGTTTCTACAACAATTAATTGCTGCATCTAGCAAAGTACAGTAACTTTTGCTTTAATTCTAGTCTTTGTGTCCTTGCAGAACAAAACTGTGCGTACAATATTAATTTGCTGTATTATTTAATATCCTACATATTACTATATAGCATCCTAAACTGGTATCCCTTCAATGAGCCAGCTAACTACTTATCTTTAATTCTCTCCTGTATCCTCACAATTTATCTCTGGGTGGACACACATTGTCTGCAAGGCAATTGCATATTGTTATTTCTCTTTTTTTCTTATTGAATTTATTTTAAATCTCTAATCAAGCATGGATATTACATAAAATTTGAATAATTACATTTGGAGTGTAATTTATATGAGAAATGAACTGAGAGTTAATGGATAGATACCAAACTGTCAGCTAGCTGTGCTGGTTCCTAGAGAAAAAAAGTTTTTTTCATAGACCTCTCACATCCCCAGTTGTTTTCTCTAAGAAAAATATGTTCAGGGGTCACACAGCAACAGAGGAAAAATTAGCACCTACAGTGGCATAATGATGTATTAAAGAACTGTGAAATTCATCTCATTTGGTACCAAAACTCTGGCCTTTACAAAGGGTCAGCTAATGCTAATTCTTCGAAAGTCATCATTCAGGTTGTGTCATTCATCCTCATGCACGTTCTCCCAAATCAGTCTTCTCAGATCTGTCCTTCAGGCATGTAGAGCTTCCTATCCAGAGTATTCTGTCACACTAAGTAATGAAATGCAATCAATGGGAGTCCCATTTTACACAGTAAAAGATATGAACAGACTTATTTGGAAATCCATGCAGTTCCAAAACCCGAACCTAATGTTCCTGCAAAAAATACTGTCATATGGATATATGTATGTGTAACTCATATGTTGTTGATCAGTTTTGATTATTAGGCTAATAATCTTCCAAACAGGTTTAGCTTCAAACTTTCACCATTGGACTTGTTACTTGGGTGTCTTTACAGCAGAACATACTTGGATATTGAGCTATTTTCTATATTCTTTTGAGAGCTACATTGTTCTGCAGAAATGATCTGAGGCCAGAAGAACACAAATTATGATTTTCACTTATAAATTAATTGTATTTGTATAAAATGTGAACTGTAGCAACAAATTAATGCTTTTAGCATTGTTTAGTGCTTTCAGATAGACGTTTCTGATTAGACGGAGATTGACATTTGTTTTAGAATGTTCCAGGGAACAGTTGTCCAAAAAGATTATGTAATTGAAATAAAGCATGCATAGGAGTTGAATTACAGGTTCATTACAGTCTCATACATAATTACTAACTGGAATTGAAGACATTCTTAGATTTGGAAAGATAAAAGTGTTTGACACTTTTAAAGAGTCAGCATGAAGGCAGTGCCAACCATGGATGGGAATATTCGTGAGTAATATGCTGCAGCCACTTTATGCTAATAAAATGTGCAGCCTGTCCAAGCTGTGCAAAAATAGTTCATGGCCTTTGTGTTTCACTGCCCACTCCTGTGCCATTGTTTGTATTTCCTAGTCCATTCAAATCAATTTAACATCAAGGAGAGTGTAATTGTTGAGGCCACCTGCTGTTCTTGACGCCACTAAGGCTTATTTTAAAAACATCTTAGATACTTTCGTTACTCATTTCTGTTCAGAAAGTCTATTGTTTATTTATTTCTTAAAAAATATTTTGATTTATTTAAAAGAACACAGATGTTTGATTGGAACAAATACTTCAGCGTTCCGTGTTCTTGCTTTCCTCTCCAAGTAAATGAGATTTTATAGATCATCTGTTTTCTTATGCTTAAGAATTTCTACTAAGCACACAGCTAAATAAGATGACATGAAATAAAATGCAGAACATAAGTAACAAGCATGTTAACTCTAAAACATGCAAAACAAGCATAGAGTACAAATGATATAATTGGTATGTATATCAAAGCAATATAGATGATGTATTGATGACTATAATAAAACTCAAATCCATCAAGAAACATTGTCAGAAACACATTTCATGTGTTTTCATCTCATGTTGACTGCATGGACTTTAAAATCATTCCTAAAAGATATTCTTTAACCAGAAGAATAGGATTCTCAGAACAGTGATTATTTCAAGTATCATTACTTAAAAAAGAGAAGAGGAGAAATGGGAAAAATAATGATATCTGCTGCAGTGGTATCCACAAATTCCACATTCCCGTGTTCAAATCCAGAATGGTTTCCTTCCAGTCTTGTTGTTCCTGAAGTCATCTAAAGTACAATCAGAAACAGAACAGAACAATAGTCATGAAACCAGTATTTTCTGCATTGTTTTTTCACATGCACTGCTTTTTAAAAGACTCATTTCTTTTATTTGCTGAATACAGCAAAAGACACATCCATATGTCTTTAGTATTGTCTGCAGCTATATTAGATGAGTAAAGATGAAAATCAGGAGGTCATTCTTAGTCACACAGATTTTCCAGCTAGTTATTCATGAATTCAACCATGAATTGTAAAACTTTATTGTGTATGAGATATAAAGAATGTCTTAGGAAGTGGAGCAGACATTTGCTGTATTTAACTGCTTTCTTTGGGCAAAATGGTCTTTTCTGTAACTAGAATGCAGTGCTTTCAGTTGAAGGAACAGGGATCAGTCAGATTTAGGGAATGGAGGAAGAATGTACCAAAATCTTTTTGACCTGGCTGGGTCTTTACAATAAACTGTCTGTAGCTGTTTCATTGGAATTGGGTTTTGTGGGGTGCAGTAGCCTGTAGTCATTATAATTTCTTCCCAAAGCTGTATGAGTTTCTAAGTATATTGTGTATTAGTTCCAGTTCCCCATTGATGTACTTTGGTTTATCCACTCTTACTTAAGCATCTTGCCTCCAAGCCTTCAGGATAGCTTGTGGGTAGAAAATTATCAAGCCTATACACAAGTATGCAAGGTAGAGGGAGTGAAATTTACTCTTTGCTCATTTCAGCTGGAAGAACCTATATGTCATGGGGAGATGAATGCATGTTAGATTGTACACAGAATGCATATATGTTCCACATAGCTTTCTTCAAAGCTTGTAGAAGCTAATTAAAATATTTCTTTAGATTGCAGAGGATTTTAGAACTGCAGCTTTGGTATGCAAAATCTGCAGAGCTTTGACAAAGATATTTTCTAGATGAAATCTGTCAACAAAAATAGAGACACTAAAAATCATCAGGGTTCTTTAGGTTCTAGATCAATAAAAAGTATTTTCTAAGAACATACAAAAAAAGCAAAGAACTATACTAACACTTTGTATTTGAAATAAACCTCCAGAATTCATTATTTTGCTAATTAAAAATATATCCATACTTGCTGGAGAATTACAGTTTCTGATAGATAATACAAGCAGGATAGGAGACAGTTTCCTAGCCTACTCCTAGTACTTAAATAGCTGTGACCAGACATGAACTCACTGAACATAACTCTGGGTAGGGAAACTATTTCCACCCTGCCTGAATTCTTGTATCTCAGTGTTTTCTCATACCAAGCTTGAAAATGGGATTTAAACAAACATTTCTAATTCATTTATAATTGCATCTTAATCTTTCTTTTTGTAATTTAATATGAGACAGCTTAAATGTTTAAATAAAATACCTATTGTGATCTGAAAGAAAACATTTTATTTTACTTCTTAGTGGGTATGAATGGATAGACATTTTTTAAAAATCATTTAAAAAAATACTTTTAAATTGTGAAGTAAGTCTCTTGCAATCAATCTTACTTTTAGCTAACTGAAATATCTGATAAAATATATTTCTGACTTTACCCTACATAAGACTGTGTTGAACATTGTTATTTCAGGCAACAATAAACCTCACTTAACTAAGGTAAATTTTCATTGAAAAGAAGGATGAAGGTAAGGAAAAGAATTGTGCACTTTAAAGGTTGCATATCAGCAATTTGGTCAACTTTATAGACAAGAGTGGACCAATAATTACATAATATGTTTGGATGTTGAATGCTTCAACTGGAAAACTTAATTCATGCATCTCTCATTCCACCCAATTTTTTTTACAAGAATGTGATGCTGATTTTGGACTTTGCCCAGTAAATCTCTTTGTGTGGGTTCAGGAATCATCAGTTGCAAGACTGGGACAGGTGTGGGGGAACTCTGTGTTTGGCCTTGGTTGCCTGTGTTCCACAACGATGAATTCCAGTTGGAAGCACTTGCAGGGAAAGTCAGTAGACCAGACAAATGGGGCTTATTGTGACAGAGGTTAAAGGCCTTTTGTTGTTTAGCCAAATAAGAAAAAATGTTTGAAATGATCAACTTGCTCTCCAAAAGAACCTAGGGCATAAAAAGCAAGGAGAGAGACACTTCTATGCTGCATGTATTTTATTAGAATGGTTTTTATATTCATTTTTTATTGTATTAGATTAGTTTAGTAACTGGTAGACCATTAAATTAATTGTCTTTTATGTCAGCTGATGATTTCCAAATATCAAGAGAATCATTTGGGTTAACTGAGTCAGAAAACCATGTTTGACAGCTGATAGATTATTTCTTACAACATAAAGAAAAATAAAATTTTGAGAGCTTAATAAAATCAGACTCTAGACTGACAAAAACTGTAAGCAGGTCTCAAAATATACTGGTTATTTTTCCAGAAAAGCAAAAACAGAATCAAGCACCTTCAGAATTGTCCCTGCAGTGTTGCCTAAACAACAATAGAAAAAGTGCCGCTGAGTGCTGAATTATTATTTGTTAGCACTGAGTCACTTCCTAGCTGTTAAGTTTCACACGATTGACTAACTTCTTTGTTTCCTGTGTGTGCTGTATTTTTGCCTCCCCAGAGATTTGCCTTTTGACCAAGGGCCGTCGAACTGCCAGCGTCCGAGCTGACACATACTGCCGCCTGTACTCCCTTTCCGTGGACAACTTCAATGAGGTTCTGGAAGAGTACCCCATGATGAGAAGGGCCTTTGAGACAGTGGCGATCGATAGGCTGGACCGGATAGGTATTATTTTTTTCTGTAACTGGATTTCTTAGAACCCTTTTTTTTTCTTGTCCTTAAGCTGAAAGATAAAATGCCTTAAACCCTTCCTAAAAAATTCATTTCTGTTACAATAAAGTAAAAGTTCTGTTGTTCTATGAATGTGCAAAGAAGTGCATAGCTGTGCAAAGAAGAAATTCTGCAATATCACTTTTAAAGGATATACAACTTTGAATTTTAGAAAGCTCTCCTACTCCTCAGATGTTTAGTATTTTATACTCCATGGATCTCAGAGGTTTAGACCTCAGTCTTCAGATAATAATTAATATTATATGTTAGTACTGCAAATGTCTTTTGCTACTTCATAGGGTTTATGCAGTTTAGTGAGAAGTAGATGACATTTTCCTGCCTAAATAGTTTACAGATGGTGTCTGTAATACTGGGAAGAGGTGATGTTTCTCAGCACACATAAAATCCATGTTTGTTGAAGTGAATTAATCCTTTGCAGCAGGGCTCTCGTTTTCCTCACAACATGGTGCTGTTAGTATTGATGACAGCACACTGGAGCTACTCAGATCTGCTTGCAGTCAGAAAAGCAGGCTAAAGATATCCAAGTGAGCCACAGAATGACATAGTGGATTATCAAAGTCTACTTTTGTGCAACCAGGTGTTCTGGATACCTCTGACAGGACATACTAGATAAAATACATGAACTTTGCTAGGCAGAAGCATAAACTGATTATACTTACTGATACTTGTTTTAAAATGCACCTATTTAGAAAAAAAAATCCTCCTGTATGATGCTAATTCCTCAACTTCACAAGCAAATTGCAATATGAGATTTTGTTTGGAGTTCCCCACCATACCAATGCAGCACTTGGGCATTAGCCCAAGCAGCACCTCCTCACATACATGCATACACACAGGTTTAGGTATGTTAGTGTTGCAGCCAAAAGAATAAAATCATTGAGAATAAAATCCGAATTTGTCTATGCTGTTCATGGAGTATGCTGTGCTAACTTAAGGATTTTCTCACATCACTCTCAATACAAACATGTTTGCAGTTTCTTCAAAGTGAATACGTAAAGAATTGCATGATATGGCTACGTGCTGTCTCTGCTAAGCAGAAAAAATAGCTTTAGTAGAAAACATATAAATCAAATATATATGTAGATTTCTCATATTTAATAGATTTCTGCATAGGTATTTTGGAGATTGGGTACATTCAATGCACTAAGTTTTCTAATTAAGACTATTCAAACTCTTAAAATTTGTCTGTCATGTATTTGTCATGTATTTCTCTGGAAATACATCAAATATAGTAGTAGTCAAGTCCAGCAGTAATCCAATATGAACTGCTGTGGTTACAATAAAAATGCTACATAAGGACAAAAAAAAGATATAAACTGTCTTTTCTAAAAAAAATGTGGAATTGTATTCCTGTGTGTCTGATGACACAGAAGAGTGTTGGCATCTTGCAGATACTGAGAGTCATCAAGCAAACACCATCCTTTGAGAAAACATCAGGATATAGTTTATAGCAAATCTATATTGTGCAGGCAGATATCACATTAACAGTGAATTCATATTATTTCTCCAGCACTTTAAAAAGATGATTTCTTGCACTGGTCTCTGGTTACTAATGTCTAATAATTAGTTCCAGGGAATGTGCTAAATGGCAGATGTATTTATAACTTATGTAACAGCTTAGTGTGCAGAGAATTAGGACAGTTTTGTAACGAGAAAGAAAGATGTTACACATGCAGAGCCTGGTAGCTTTTTTCATCCTGTTGTTCAGTAAATTGCCATGGTTACATTTTCTAAATAATTGTAGTAATAGCAGTGCAGTATAAGTGAAGAGGCCCCGAGAGTTCAGGTATCTGTGAAGAACAGGGTGTTACTGGCGCAGGCAGCTCTGGTGCAGAGTGCAGCAGGGAGCCGGGCAGGAGGGCCGGCAGGTGGGAGCTGCACGTGCGGCCCCTCGGATCGGCTCCACTCGTTCTGCGTCAAGGAACGTGCGCTTGGGACGATTGGTGCTGCAAGCTCAGTGCCAAGCTGGGGTATGCTGTGTGCCAAGTGCTTGACTTGGTGTTTTTCCGGCTTTTAGGCTCCTGAGATATCCCTCTAGTAGGAGCTGGGATGCTAAATCGGATTGAGAATCTGCGCTTGGGGCTCTCTAACCGCTCTGTTTCTTTATAAAGGCAAGAAGAATTCGATCCTCCTGCAGAAGTTCCAGAAAGATCTCAACACGGGCGTCTTCAACAACCAGGAGAACGAGATCTTGAAGCAGATTGTGAAGCACGACAGAGAAATGGTGCAGACCATCGCCCCTGTTAGCCTGCAGCAGCTGCCCACGCTGAACGCCAGCACCTCCGCGGTGTCGTCGTCGTCGCGCCTCAGGACGCAGTCTCCTCCCGTCTACACGGCCACCAGCCTCTCCCACGGGAACCTGCACTCGCCCTCGCCGAGCACGCAGACCCCCCAGCAATCCGTCATCCTCTCGCCGTGCTCCTACACCACGGCCGTCTGCAGCCCGCCCGTACAGAGCCCGCTGGCAGGACGAACTTTCCAGTACGCCTCTCCGACGGCGTCGCAGCTCTCCCTCATGCAGCAGCCGCCGCAGCCGCCGCCGCCGCAGCCTGGCTCGCCGC
>NW_010584005.1:48167-72848 GCF_000705375.1 Tinamus guttatus | reverse complement strand
CTGCCGAGGTGCTGCCCCCCACCTGGGAGGCGGGAGGGTACCGGAAAGTCGTCCCTCTTCTGAGGGGGGCCATTTACGGAAAAGGAATCTTGTTCTCAGCAGTACCCTCTGAAACTGGTCCCAACAAGTGCAGCGTGGCCAAGGAAACCATTTCCACCCACATGTCTTCAGGCCGTGGGAGAGACATGGCAAAAATGGGTATTTTAGTCAAAACCCGTGGGGTGGAAAAGCTCAAGCTGGTTATAATTCACAGGGTTTATTCTTCTCATGTTGTACAACTGGACAGTGGCAAAAAGAAACCTATTTCTCTGTCAAGGATATATGACAATTCAGCTCTCGTTCCTCCTTGGGTACTGCCACAGTCTTGTGCTGGGACACTGGCAGGATTTTTGCCGTGAAATCTTGGTGTTAATATTCAGGGATGTGCCCTGGGAGACACGGTTTGTCCTGAGGTTTCCAAACAACAGCGATAGTCTGCACAGTGTGTGGCCCTCTGCTCTCAAGGACTTATGTGTATTGCAGGAAATCCAGGTCACCAGGTCTGTAGGGCCTGAATTCTGCTGGACATTAAAGCAGGCTGTGTGGTTAAGAAAGAGGAGCTACCTTCTTGAATAAATTTCATATTAAAGTTCCCCCTCCTTTTCAGTAGTTTTAGTTACATAACTGAAAACTGGAATAAGTAATTCAAGGGGACTAAGAAAACCATCCGGAGCACTTTTGGAGTGAGGCGGGCCTTTAAGATTCAAGCTGAAAAATTCAAACTAAAAAAAAAAAAAGAAATTTATTAATCATGAGCCATTTTTAAGCAAAAACACAGTTTAAAATATTAGGCAATCTTGAATAAAAGGCTCTTAGTCAGCCAAAAGAGTGAAGTGAACCCTATGGTGCTATTTGAAGTACGTAGGTGGCACACATTAACACTCTTATTTACCTTTCTACTCTAGTGGTTTCATAAAACAATTAAGAGATGAGCTAGAAATAATGAGATGAAATGTGGAAAAAGTGAAAAAAAGTCAAAATAGTTAAAAAAAGAAAATCAAAGGGAAAAATATATAAGAAAGTGAATGGGTCCCTGTTGAAAACTGAGGGAAGCGCCATCATTTGGATCATTTACAACAGGGCCGCACACATCAGTAACGAGTACGCTAAGAGGAACAGATGCAGGTTTGTTCCCCCAGGAAGGGGTGAGATGATCTAATATATCTTTTTAATTTCATTTCTAATTTCTGTGCTTCAAATAACGTAGACAACCCTTGAAATATAACCTATAGCCTGCTAATTCCTTCCTTTCTTCCTGTCTAGAGAGAGATGTTGAGTTGAGGGCAGTTGCCCAATATTTTAGACTGTTATTTTTAGCCCGCTTTCCTACGGAAATGAAGCTCATGTGAACATAGTGTCCCGGTGTCTGCCATTTCTTTCCCTTTCCCCCAGGAAGCTCTTGGACAGATTTTAGTGGAACTTAAGTGGAACTTCAGTGGGCCTCCGCAAGGCGGCCGTCGGGGCAAGCAGAGAGCTCCGGGACATTCATGGCCAGGCTCTTCCCCTCAACCCCACCTTTGATGTCCTCTCACCCTACGCCCAAGGAAGCTGATGTCATGGGAGGATGGGAGGCCTGTTCCCACCTTCGGAGGAAGGAAATTCCTCGGGGTAGTGCTGTTTAGCTGCTGGCCCCCCAGAGCCCAGCGGAGAGATGCTGCGGCTGCGTGCGAGGCCGCGGTTTTGGCACCGTGGGGGTGGCTGCCCAGGGACGCTACTGATTGCAATGTGAGAAATGTGAAGCCTGCTGCCTTAATTACTTTTACACCTTGCTTGTGGAATTTGCTTCGCAGCAACACAAAGCCTCTTGCTAGCTACTTTCTGTGACTTGATTAAGGAAGAAAAAGCCCAGCAAACAGACCCCCGGGATTAGGGAGGGCAAGCGGCCAGCGCTGCTCTGCAAGGAGGAAAAGGTGGGACTTGCCTTTGCAGAGGATGTGAAGGAAGGGGCCCTTGCTGCTGGCTCCGGGCCCTGCCAAGCAGAAGAGCTGCTGAAGTTGCCTGCTGTTTCAAGGAGGAACACCGTTGCCCGGGGAGGAAGGAGCAGGAGAATCTCAGGTGGCCCTAGAGTAGCTCCACAAGCAGCAGTAGGATTGCAGCCAGCCTGGGAGGGCACAGGGCAAATGCCAGGAGCAGCAGGAACCAGAGGGAATGGTGGACTGCACAGGCTGAACATGTGGCCAGTGTGCCTCGGGTAGCTGCAGTCTCCATGGAAAACCAGAGGGACCCTGTATTGCTCCTGGGTTGTAGGAAATCCCTGCCATTGCATCCCCACATGCGTGTAGCCATGATGCCTGCAACTCCCCCAGATGTGACCAAGGGCCCGGGGCTCTGGCTGCAGAAGGTTGTGCAACACACCCATCGGAGTGTTGCCATCAGCTGTGCGCAGCCGCGGGTTGCACCACGAGCCCAGCAATGGGTTGGCGCCATCACAGGAGCAATCCATGACTGTGCGTTGCCTCAGGTGCGTTGCTTCAGACATGGCTGTGCGTCACCTCAGACATGGCTGCATGTCGCCCCAGGCAGGGCTGCGCGTTGCCTCAGACATGGCTGCGTTTCGCCCCAGGCGGGGCTGCGTGTCGCCTCAGACATGGCTATGCATCGCCTCAGATGTGTCGCCTCAGACATGGCTGTATGTCGCCTCAGACATGGCTGCGTGTTGCCTCAGGTGTGTCGCCTCAGACATGGCTGCATGTTGGCGCGGGCACGTTGCCTCAGGCACTCCGGTCATTCCTTACCGGTGGCGGGCTGGCCCTGGAGGGGGCCCCGTCTGGCCCTAGTCACAAAGCCTCCGCGAGCACGGTCAGGTCCCTGCTCCCCAGCAGCAGGACTGTGCTGACACACAGATACCGCAGAACTGGCAACCTGAGCTGGAAACACAGTTATCTGAGCCAAGAGGTTCCTTTTGCTGGTGTGCTTTATCAGAGCTCACCCAAACAAAATTAGCTATACTGCAAGGACACACAAAATATCCTTTCTTTTGTAGTGCTCCATCCACACCAGGGGTTTTGCTGCTGTAGCTCCCTCTCACAGGGATGAGGTATTTGTTTTTTCACGCTGCTAGCTGGCAGAGTTCAGCTTGCAAAACTTCGCCGTGTAGACTAGCCCTAGCAAAAAGGGGCCAGCTGCTTCAGGAGCACTTTAGTGCACCAGCGAGAAATGTGCTCTCCTAAGGTCCATTGCATCTCTTTTCCACTGCTGTAAAAGGTTTCCCATAGTGAAGAGAGAAAAAAAAAACAACCCCTAAGGCTTCATTTTGTCTTGCCATTTTTGTTGATCTGTTATAACTCAGCATGTGTGTGCAGACCTTGCTCACAAATTGCTGGAGCATAGGGATGTGGGGAGATGGTGAAACAAGTACGTGGAAAGTATTTGTGGTTGTTTGGGCAGCTGAAGAAGCACAGAAGGAGAATAATATAATCTGTGCTTTTGCTCATTTCAGTCTGTTAATTAGATATGCCATGTAAAAACCAGGACTGGTGCATTGTCCTAGGAAGTGTGAAATGAATGTGTTTAATTTATATGCTGCCTTTCATCCTGAGCAGGTTGTCCAAGTAGGGGTTCCCAGTGCTTTGGCTGACGTGCAGATATCACTGAGGAGAAATGCAGCAGCAGCTGGTGAAGCTGTGCGATGGCTCGAGTGATGAGTGCCCTGTCTGCAAAGGGCTGCTTTGGGACAGCGGTTTTATAAGGGGGCTCTTGCTGGTGGCAAGCAGACACGATCCTAGTGTGAAAAAACAGCATATAAATAGCAGTATTGTGGGTCTGTGGGTGAAGACTGAGTCCTTTTTTGTGAAAGAGATCAAGAAGTCACTTTTCCCTTAGGGGCTGGAGCCTTGGATGTCCTTTACCCAGTTGCGCTGTTTGAGATGAGTTTTCCTGGCTAGTGAAGAGAGTTGGCTCAAACCAGAGCCCTCCAGTCATCTTGCAGGATGGTCCAGGTCTTCATCTCCATTCCTTCATACCTCCTTTCCTTCTGTGTGACTAAGGAGCCCCACAAAAACCAGCAGTGTGGGCCCTGTGGACCACCATCTGTTCTCCATGGCAAGGAGCGCAAGCCTAGAAGCTATTGCCTGGCTTTCACAAGCTTTGAAGCTCAATGACCAGCCTTTGTATCCTCAGATAGATTCTTCAGATAATAGGCTACTGAAAAGAAACAAGTTTATCTCCCCCCTCCCCAGACATAGTTTCAGACCAACTAAATTATACCCAGCATGGGCACTTAGGCTTGATTCTGCAATATTGCATTGCACCCTGAGGTCTGGTGCCTCCCAGTTTGTTGTGATATTAATCTTGGAAGCAAAACAAAATCCTTTACAAAAGATCAATTTAGCGCATCGCCTTTGTCTTGGCAGAAGACAAATTGGAGCTGCAACATCTGTTTTTCTTAAAGGATAGTACTTTTCCACTGCTGGTTTTCTCTGGCAGCTGCGCACTGCCTGAAAGGCTGGAGCGAAGGGCTTGTCAGTGCACCTCTGACACTGCGCAGGGTAACAGGCCCTGCACAGGAGCCTAGTATTTCAAAGCACTGAGCAAATTTTAATTGATCTTTGATTGATCTTTGCTGTTATTGCCCTTAGCCCACCGAGTAGTGGGGCTAACCCACTGGGAGAAATACGGAGCAAGGCAAACGCTTTCATTTAGCAAAAAAGAGCAGTCTTAGAAGCAGAGGCTGAAAGAAGAATCCCCCAAATTCAAGTGGGGAATGAAATCTGAATGCTCAGTAGTGGTGGAATTAATCACAGGAGGGAAAACACCAAGGGAAGTGTTGGCTTCTCTCCATCTCTTGATGTTTTCAGATCAAGATAAGTTTTTCTTCTGTGAGAGATGAAGATGCATATATTGGTCAAACGAAAGCAATTGGCCTTGATTCAGATGTAACTGAGAGAAATTAAAGGCTTTTTGATATAGAGATCAGACCAGACTCTATATGCTCTTTGTAGAGCTTTGAGTTCTGTAAATCCATGATGTTAACTATTTTTCATACTTCATCCATGGGGAAATGAAAGCTGGCAGGTGACACAGGTAGCCTACAGCCATATAAGAAATTAATGGCAGAATCAGAAATACAACTCTGCATTTCCTGGCTCTCTGCCCAGTCCTGCAGCCCTGCAAGATACCGATGTTGCAGGGGAGAGACCGGTCCTGCTCATGGGACCTGCTCCCTGGCGCGGTGGCACCCATGGGTGAAGCACGGCCACGAGCAGCGTGGCGCCACGCGGTGCTTCTGAGCTCCCTGGGGCGTTGCTGCTGCAGTGGAGGTCTCGAGGACATCCTTGCACTCCATGGATTCCTTCTGCACCCCGCTGGGTCACTGCCTGCTGCCCACGGGCACTTGTATGTTTGTCTATGGGAACTGCAGGAACTAGCAAACATCTCAGCCAGGATGGGGCTACTGCTGGCGAGAGGGGACACGTATGCCAAAGGGTGACGGTCTCCTTGTGCCTGCTCAGCGATGGCCAAACTGCCGGGCAACAGGGACACAGGGGCTGAATGCTGCAGTGATAAGAACTCTGACCTGGGTCAGCAAAACATTCAGTATATCCTTAAAAATAGAACTGCTTAATCCCGATAAACACACTCTTAGTGCTAAACGGGCTCAGCTGAACCCAGACTTACCTAAGTGGGTGGTTGTGAATCAATTCAGTTGTTATTTTTAAAAGGCTACCTGCAATAAAGTAGATAAGATCAGCTATTTCCTCAGTGTACCTAAGGAAAAAAAATACCGAGAGGAATAAAATTCCCAGCATAATAAAAAAAATCCACCAGGAAAGCGTGCATCAGGAAATTGGACAGACGAGCTATTTTTGTGCTTGTGAGCTGGTTGGAAACATGAATAGCAGGAGAGCCAGCTGCCAGTTCAAGCGCATCTTGGTGCTGCCAGGCCTGGGGACTTTGTGTGGCAAAAATGTGTGTTTGGGATGAGGACTTGACCCCAGGGGAGACCAGCAAAAGGAGGAGCTTTCACCCAGGATGGAGCTTTCTTGGGACTCTCTAGTTCGGTGTGGCCGTTTCGTTCAGCTGCTCTGCTGCTGTTTCCGTGTGGGCAAGGAACCATTTCAGCAGAAGGTGATGTGGGTGTCTCTGGGTTTTTGCCTGGCTATCTGATACAGGGCTGGCCCCCCAAACATGTCACTTTCTTTATGCTACCCGAAGGTTATGGGCAGAAGCTCATGGCTTCATGTGGAAGGAAAGTTACCCAGGCAAACAGGAGAGTAGGTCTTCCCTTAATAAGCTACCTCTGATTTTTTTTTTAGGATGAAAGCAATGTAGGATGTTAGTGTGTGGATCCCTTCCATGTTGTGCTGGGGCTGTGTTCACACAAAGACGGCAGTTTTTCTGTCCCGCTGGGGTGAGAGCCAACCCCAATTCCAAACAGGAGTTTATATCTATCCTAAGTGGTTATATCAAGTCGTGAACCTTTGAGTAGGGTCCTTCAAAGGTTTCTTTCAAGCACTTTCTTTGAAATGCAATTCTCCCCTTCCCCTTCCGCCTTGAAGTTTCTGTCCCAAGGGACCTCTAATCTGGGCGGCTGATGAGAGGAGTTTCAGGGGAATTGCTGGAGGGCTCTCCCGGTGCAGGCACCTGTGAGAGCAGCAGGTGTGACAGCCCCGAGCCCCAGCCCGGGTGCAGAGTCCTCACCCGCTCCCACCGCGCGGGGAGAAGAGGCCTTGCAGAGGGCTCCTGCTGCTGCTCCCACTGCTGCTGCTGCCCTCAGAGCCTCCACAGCTCCCCGCAGAGCTGAGGCACTTCAGTAACACGTGTCTGGGGGCTCCTCATGGTCCTTAGGGGCTGCGTTAGTCGTGGGGTGACGCTGCTTGGGTGTGGGGCTGAGGGATGAGGAAGACGAGGATGGGCGTCTAGGACAGCACTGCCAACAGGACAAGAGGGAGGGCACGTGGGGGACGCAACGTCGGGAAGAGCCGGCTCCGCTGGGATCCCAGTGCCCTCCAGCTCTAGGGAATTCTCTCCAACACTCCACCTAGTTGCTCACAAAGCCCAGCCCTGTCAAAAAGGAGGATTACCGATTCTTCCCGTTAATCCTGCAGATCCATGGAGATGTGTCCCCATGGCACAGCTGAGCTGCAGTGCCCCAGGCTGGAAGAGGGCAGCATATCCTCGTGGGTCAGGAAACGCTGACTTGGGCTGGAAGCTGCAAAATAAAACCATACAAAGAAGCTATTGAAGGCCTCTGTTTCTCAATCCTCTTGGAGAAAAAGCGACAGCTTTCTCTAAGTCAGTTATTCAGAGAGACAGGGTGGTCAGGCTGCCTTTTTTTTTTTTTAATTTAAAAATCAGGCAGAAAAAGCCAGTGAGATCCCAGGGAGATACCATGTGAAACTGCTGCAGTGAGAGCGGGGAGCTGGCTGCTTGCACTGTGCCGTGTTTTCCCTGCAGCTGCCAAGTCACTTCTTTCTCTTCCCCTGTCCCTCTGTGCAGCAACAAAACAGGCTCGAAGAGGAAGACGTGAGATCCTCAACTGTAGGGAGCGTTGCTGGTGTAAGATAATTAGAGGGATCCAACAAGAAACACGGGCAAGGTGGAAGTCCAGCAGCTGTGCAGTGAGAAGGGCTCCGTGGCCGTGAAGTGGCCGGTGAGCGCAGCTGGGAGGGAACAGGAAGGGCGCTGGAAAGCCCCGGCTTCATGGGGACTCCAGTGTGGAGAACTGAAAACTGCAGTGCCAGGACATGTGTCCGTGTGCCCACGGCCTGCGGCAGAGGTCATGGTGACGGGGGTGACCGTGGCTCTCCGTGCGCTCGGACATCGTGCCGCAGTGGCTCCGGCGCTGCTGTCCGGCCCCTTCTGCCCAGCAGGATCTTCTGCTCTCTTGGCTCTTCGGGTGACCATGCTCTCAACGAGTGCAGTAAGATGGTCCGAGTCAAAAACATTCCCTGGTGGAGCTTCCCTTGTATTTGCTTTTTCCCCACTGACACAAGGTGTAGTGAGGCCTTCAGGCAGAGCCAAGGGGGTGGCATAACCCACAGTTGTGGAGCAGGGGCACGAGATGGGAGGGAGCTCCAAGGAGGACGTTGCTGTCAGAGAAATCACGGCTTGTCTCTATTTTCTTCCTAAGTAGGAAACTGTTCATTACAGTGATAAACAAAGGCAAAGCAACCGACGGGTCGTGTGTCATTTCTGTGTTGATGCCATCGTGTAAACCAGCCTTCCATTTGGTGATAGCTTATAAATTAATCTAGTGCTTTTCTAATTTTTCTCAAACCAGGTTTGTCAAAAAACTCTGCTTGAGAAATGGAGTGGGCTTGTCTGATCTTGCTTGTCTCTGTGCGATCCATTTGAGCTCAGCGTGGAGACAAAAGCAAAGGAGTGGCTTGGAGCACAGGGAAGTGGCGTTTCCCATTCTTGGGTGCCACTGAAGCTTGAAATGAATTGCGTTGTTTTATGATTAAATAGTTGATTCTCCTTGACTCAACCCAAGCCACACATCCCCAGTTCTTGGAGAAGTAAGCAGGCAAGTCACGGGCCAAATCAGGGTTGAAGCGTTACCTTTTCTTGCTAACAACAGTGCCTTGGCCCAGTTGTGGTCGGTGCTTTTCCGCATTGCTCTGGAGGCCGGAGCACGTCCCGGCTGTGCCCTGTGAGGCTCCTGCGTGGCCCCTGCGACCGCGCGGGGTGGCCCCAGCGTGGGGACCTGCTGCCGGCTGGGGCTGCGTCACAGATAAACTGGGTTTTCTCCATCCGCTGCAAATGATTTCTCTGCCTTTGCAGGGGAGCTGGGGGTCCCCGCATCGTCTTGGCGCATCCGCAGAACGTGGGCGAAGGGGCCTGTCCCTGGGCCGACGCACCGAGGGGAGCGCGCGGTTTGGGAAGGGACAGAAGGGGGATGCGAGGCCGAGGGGCGGCGCTGAGGAACCCAAGCGAAGCTCTTGCGTTCTGGTTCCTGCGGGGGACCTTTTTTTTTAATGAATGAACAAAAAAAATGAAGAAAGAAACAACTTCCTTGATGATATCATTCCCTTCTCAATCCTTTAAGCTCACCAGACCTAAGTAACGACACTGGTGTCTATTAAAAATAAATGGCTGTTTTTTCTGCTACTGTTCCCTCAGGGCAAGTTCAGGCTGGAGGCATAAAGACAACATAAATTCCCTTCTTCAGTGCAAGCATAGTAATAGGCTCATTTTAAAAGGCCCAAGTGCAAGCAGGAGTGGGTCCAATCTGATACCCCTGCAGACTCATACTGGAAGATGGTGGTAAGTGTGCAAGCTTGGGGCTAGATCCCGAAGCTGGGAGTAAATTCTGCACACTCAAATCATCGCTGGGGATTTTTCTGCTGCTCATGTGGGGCTCAACAGAGGAATTGAGAGCCGTTTCTCCAGCCTGTGATTGTACTCCCCAATGGAGTTTTCATTTCTTTAGGTCTGCTATGATCTCCAGCTGAAAAAACTGCAGTCCAAGAAGTAACTCTGGTGGCCCTGAGCACCCACCTCTGGAGCCCAGGATCCAGAGAAGCGCAGTCAGTGACTGCAGAAAAATCACATCCAAACATCTGGCCAGATGAATGTGGGTTTTCTCTTTTATTTATGAATTGTGTTCTCATTGCCATGAAACTGATTTTTTTCTTCTCTTTTACCACGCTTTTTCCAAACTGCAGTGCAGTGCCATGCAATGTGGAAATATGAAACTGGTGGCTTTGGAGGGGGCTCCCCCGAAATTGCATCCCCCAGCAGCTCCGAAGTGGCCAGCAGTGCAGCGGGCAGCTGTGCCTGGGGCACCGGGCTCCTCCTGGGGACACCTTTGGGCTGTGCTGACACCGAGGGGTTCCTGGACACAAACCCCCTGTGTCGTTTCCATCTCACCTGACCCGTCGCCCTGTGGGTTGCTCCCTGCAGCCCTTTGCGCCTTTGCTGCACAGTTGAGGGGCGAAACGACCCAAGTGCCTGGGAGTGGGGAAGTGCTGCGGCCTCTCAGGGGTGAAATACAGCTTTGTGTCGACAAAAAGCTGCAAGCTGCTCCCCAGCAAGAGCAACGGAAGGAAATGCCCTGTAGCTACGTTTCATTTTGGTGTACAGTACGAGAACATGTGCAACCCATTACAATAAAGCTCTTGCTGGAAAATGCCTAACCTATACACTGTAAAACCTAATTAAGGGATTCCTTAAAAAACAAAGTTACCAGGCAGTATCAAGGAGGGGATAATGAGAGGCTGCTTTGTGTAATCCCAGCATTTATCTTCAGGCCTTGGGGGTGTCGGTGGCCAGGCTCTGTCCCCCGTTGTTGCTAAGGCCTTTGCTGTAATTGCAGCCCCCCGGCGTAAGGGCCATCCCACCGTTTCTTGTAAAGGTGACCAGCCCCACTCGGGTTCCCTAATGGGCACTGCTGCCAGGTCAAGGGACGAGGTTTCCGCCAACTTTGCAGGGACAGGGACAGGAGTGCAGCCCAGCCAGGTACAGAAGGCAGCGCTTGGCACGGGGACGCAGCAGGCGCTGGCGCTTCCCAAAGGAAGCGCTTCCCGAGGGCGTTAGGGACGGTGCTCGCTGGAGAGCTGCCCCGGGGCAGAGCGCGTGCCGGGGCGTCGTGCCCTGCGGGGTCCTCTCAGCACCGCACGGCGGCCGCAGGACCTCAGCAGCCTCCTCAGAGCTCCGAGGGCTTCCCTGGATCCCGCAGGCACCAGGCAGAGCCAGCCCGGGGGCTCCGGGCTGCCGGCGTGGCCTAGCACATCCCTGCGGCCCAGGACCAGCCCGGACTCGCTTTGGGCTTCGTGATGGAGAAGCACAGGGGCTCCTTGCAGATACTGAGCGTGGGGAGATTTGTTTGCAGGCCAGGCCCCACGTGGGCAGTTACCTTTCCATTAAGCCTGCAGCGTGTTAACGGAGTGTTTCCTGTTGCAGGCTGCGGCGTTACTCAAGGGTCGGACCTAGAAGCCCCCGGTCTCCGTAGGCCGAGCTTGGGATAAAGCCAAGAGGAGCGGGAGCCGAGGGCCTGGCCCTCTGTGAGCAATCCCTTATCGCTGCCTGCATCCCCCTGCCCCAGCCTGGCTGAGCTGGGAGCTGAGCTGAGCTTTGCAGTGTCTGTAACGAGTGTTTTTATAGCGCGCGCACTCGCAGTGTCCCAGGTCTGGCTCTGCCAGTGTGTCCCTTATATGCCCTTCATTTCCAGGGCTTTATAGCCAGGCTATAAAAACTCCCCCTGGGGCAAAGCTTGCCACATAAATTCTCAGCGGAGAACCTATTTTTGTGTTGTGTTTTGTTTGTTTTGCTCTGTCATTACAAATAGGACTTTTAAATATGCAGCAAATTTAGAAAAAAATCAGGTGGCTTCTTCAAACCCGTGTTTAACTGGGTTTCGGTTTAGCAGAAGGGTGTTGCAAAGGGGATTAATCTCTGTGGCTTTTGGGTAGCCTAAGGATGAGAAATTTACTGTAACTGAACTGAAAGACTATCTGTAAAGCAGCAGCTGAATTTAGAGCTCTATTTACTGCACAAGCTGTGCTGAAATTGCTGACGCCGGGAGGGCTGCAGGGCAGTGGACTCAGCGCGGCTCCGCGGGCGAACGTCCTGCCCGGGTTTTCCTCATACATCCACCGGGTAGCACACGGCAGAGGAAATTAGGATACGAAATGGAAGGCTTGATAGAAAAATAAAAGAAAAAGCGGATGCTCAGTGGAGATTTGGGGATGTGAGGGTTTGGCCGTGTTATGGTGCCTGCAGTGTTAATGGTCCTCACCCATTTTTACAGTGATTGAAAGCAAAAATGGATTGATGTTTAAGGTCTGTACAAAAGGGGATGTGTCGCGCTGCTGTTGCTCCCTTAGGGAGCTCGGTGCCAGCTTGGCCGGCAGGAGCCCCTGTGTTGGCCGTGTCCCTGGCACGTCGGGCCCAGCGCCGGGAGGGAAACCTGCCGGTTTTGGACCGGTGGCTCTTAGGAGGGACACCACAAGACCATCTCCCTTCTCCTTACACGAGGCCAGTTACGTGAATATTTTCTGTGCATCAAGGCCCGAGTTTTGTGACCGTTTCCCTGCATAAAATGCAAAGAAGTGATTTATCTCCCTCAAGAGCAAGGGCTACAAAATCTGCTCCTCATCTCCTTTTGATGATTTTGTGGTATGTTTCTCTGATCCTTAGTCTGATCCTTTTAATTTCAAAAGCTTTAATCAAAACCTCATAACAATACATTCACTTACTGGCCTTGCGGTTTACATTTAATTCTGATTGATTTTGTAAAGGGATGGTTGCATTAAGATGCTACGGCTTCTGTTGGAGTGATTCATTAATATATGCCTGGGATGGCACAACCCCAGTCACACTGAAGCTTTGTGTTGACAGACCACTAAAATAATACCCTGTGTGTGACTTCCCAGGGCGTAAATAAAGAGTCTTTTTACCAGCGAGACCTTAAACCCTTGA
Source organism: Tinamus guttatus (assembly GCF_000705375.1). The sequence goes on along the minus strand of NW_010584005.1, from coordinate 60,446 downwards.
AGCATCATGTGAGCACACTCAGTAAGGCCAGGAAATGCATAGGTGTAGCACAGAGCCACGTGCTGAGTGGGACTGCTCGAGAGCTGAGCGCTTTTGAGTTGGGTTGAGTTTTGAGTTGAGTGTTTTTGCTCCAGCTGCAAGGGGCAGTTTTGGTTCCCTTGGCCCGGTTTGAAGTGACATATCAGCTTGTGTACAATTAAAACGGGGTGAAATACTGCCAGATAAGTTAAATAACAGGATCTGGTTTTCAGGTTTGATGATGGGATTAGAGAGGGAGAAGCTCTTGTGGGGGAAGCTCCGTGTCGGGCGCGCAGAGGGGCCGGCAGCGGCTGCGCTCGGCTTTGCCGCAGGTGCTTGGCTGGTGTCGCAGAGCAGCTCTGCTGACTGCCCAGAGTATTCAAAGAGCAGTTGAGTAACTGCCTTATTTTTATTAACAGAAATACAGATCTGATTGGAAAAGTCCTAACGATGTAAAAGATCAGCAATTTCTACAGCTAAAATTCCACAGCTTCTTCCTTGCACTCTATGGACTCCACAGCATCTTGAGCAACATGAGTCAACTGAAGTTATATTATCTTTTCAAAACTGACTTTTGGCATTTGTTTCTTGAGATTCAGAAATACTACTCATTTCCTCCAAGCTCCTCTCGTAGGCATCTTTGCCAAAAATAGTGGCCAACGTGGGGACAGAAAGTAGATCTACTCAGGAGAAAAAATGTCTTAGCTGATCCAAGTCCAAGAACTGCCTGAAAAAGGAGGGGCTTGAGCTGCCCAGATCCAGCTTAGTGTGACATTATAACATGGAAATGAAAAGATGGTAAACAATTTTTATGCAGGATAATAAAAAAGATCATGAACGTTTATTTTCTTTCAACCTCATAACGTTAGGAAAGGCTGTTTGGGAGCCGTGGGACAGAGCGGGGGTACTATGTGTACGTGAGGTGACATAACTCTTAAATGCTACTTTCTAGACACAGGTTTCTGCAGAGGCATAAGGCAAATTTGGGAGGTCGACCCCATCGTGATGCACTGCCAGGTGCACGTTTGTCCTACGGGAGATCCGTCACCTGGGGCTACGGTTGTCGGAGAGCCTCAGGGCAGGGATTGAAGGAAGCAGAGAGCTGTAATTTGTTCTTTGGTAGCAACAGAGAGACTCTAGTGACTGCAGGGAGTCTGCGCTCAAAGCCAGGGTGTTTGTGCCCATTGGAGCCGCTGCGGCGTGGGGCAGAGCCATGAGAGGAGGCACAAAGACCTCTGCTCTCCCCTTTGCAGAAGAACTCTGTGGCGGGGCTGATGGATTCAGCTAAATATCTGTCACTCGTGTTGCAACTGTTGTCTTTACAGAAACACTCAGCCGTGGCCTTTTATCTCACTTGGCTGCCCCCAGGGCTCCTTACAGAGAGTGCTATTTAAATCTGTGTCTGGGAGAGCGATGGAAGAGGAGGTGCGGATCTCACTAAAGGTTTTCCAGCTGGTTTGGATTCGAAGATAGACTGGAGTTGTTCAGGAAAAGCCCCACTCGGCATTTTCATTGTGTTGCTTTGGCCAGGTCCTTGCAGCTCCCTCAGCACCTCCCACCACAGCCCCCTGACACTTCTGCACCAGGGCAAGGGGCTTTGCCAGGGCAGGGCTGCGGGCAGGACCCTGCCAAATATGGTCTCTCGGGTCGAAAAAAAAGAAAAAATTTAATTCTTTTGCCTTAAGCAGACAAAAAGGTGAGAAACTTCAGACAAGGGAATGCTCCCCTGCCTGTTGTTGCTGAATGACAAACTTCTTTTATTGTAACACTTCTAAATACTTGTCTTTCTTTTCCAAAACAATTGCTGCTGTAAGTTCGTGAGAAAAAGGAGTTGGTTGGCTTGAAGTGGGGCTGATTTGGGAGCTCTCTCCTGCAGGTGACCACTTTGAGTTTAGCCCAACACGGTGGAAACTGAAGCCTGTTCAAAGCGCTGTAAAATGAGCCAGTCTCAGCTCAAGTCCCGCAAGGCCTTGGTCCACGTAAGAAGAAAGTGATTAAAACGAGTGTTCTTGCTGGCTGTCCCCGAAGCAAAATCTGGACTAAATGAGCCGTGAAAGCTGAGCTTGTTCCCCGTGCTTCGTCCAGCCAAGCATTGCACCACATTTTTTAGCAAACCACTGGGGAGGTTTGTTTGGGGTATGTTCAGAGTGCTTCCATCTCCATAACTGTCCAGCACGGCCCTTTCTAGGGGCCTCAGCTCTCTGCATGGGAGAAAATAATTCCCTCCTGTACTGTGCCTAGTGCCTGGGCCTGAAAGGTTGTGGGAGCGTCGCAGGATTAGAAAAAAAGATACATAAAAGTGTGAAAAAACACTGCAACACATTTGTGTAGGGTCTTCCCTGCTATTTCTCTCTTCATCTTACGCATTCATGACTTGTCACTGCAAAGTTACTCATCGTGGCCCTACGGAAATGCAGCTCTGCTTCAGATTCCCTTTTCCCTGAAGGAGCCCTCCTCTCCTTCCAGCTCCACTGTTTAGTTTCATAGCCAGATTTTAGTAGTTGGCCCATTAACTAGTACTGACCCGTGGCTGAAAGGAAATCTTCAGGTGCAAGAAAATCCTGATCTGCAGAAAAGCCGAGCCGCTTTCCATGAAAAACCTATTCCAAGGCCTTGGAGGGCAAGGGGAGCTTTGCCCGGCTTGACAGATCCAGAGGGGAGCCCTGGCATCTGTGAGACTCTGCTGAGGCGCTGGCAGCGGAAGCGGCGGCCGCGAAGCCGCCTCACGTCTCCACAGCCTTCTGGTGTCAGCAACAGCCACAGGAGGCGTCAGGCGCCTTCCCGGCAGCTGATCGTAGTTATCAAATTCATGTTCCTCTCTTTTTCTGCTCTTTTTTTCCCCTTCCCTCCATACATATCAAGGAGCGGGAGCTGCGGGGTGGCCCCGTTCCAGCTCCGGCCCCTGGGAGCGCAGAGCAACGTGTGGCGGCTGGAGCGGGACACGCTTCCTCCGCGCGAGCCGCCGCGCGCACAGCAGAGGCCTCCGTGGGGCCGCCTTGATGACATGTTTATGATGATGAAGTGGGGTAGAGCTCTCAAAGGGGGACGCCAGAAATGAAGAAGTAAAGTGTGGCACTGCTGAGGGCCTATATCATGCTAAACGCCGTAGGAAACTGCAGTTTCTTTCTATTTGGGACCACTCCACGGAGCAGCCAGGGAAGCCTCCTCCCTGCAATTCGTCACACGTTCCCCGCATGGGGCCGTAACTCTCACAACAGCAACAACAACCACCTGAGGTGCCAGGAGCAGGGAGTGACGGTGCTGACGTTATAGGGGCTCTCACCTCAACTTATCCGAGATTGTGAGATGTGACACTACGTGGCTGGGAGCCCTCCTGGGGGAGAGCTGAGCAGCGCAAGGTGGCCATGGGGCTACCCCGGCCCTTGCCATTTTGCCTGGGGGCAGCAGCCGAAGCACTTCAGCTTCCTCCACGTGTGACCCTTCCATGTGGGCCTGCTCCATGGGACAGCCCGGGATCTGCTGCCCAAGGTCAGCGCTCCCGCCTGGCGCGGGACGGGGAGCCAGGGACGCGTGAGCCTGACCGTGTTCTCGGTCTGAGCACACCCTGTCTTGGGGCAGAATGGCTTTCACTCTGAAATAACAAAGAAAGAGAGAAAATGTCTTTCTCAGGCAGTATTTCAGTGTCATAACGTGCTGCGGGTTCCTCTCTGGGCCTCTTGGATGTACGAGGTGGGAGCTGATGGTTCTGCCCCGGCTCGAATTCTGCTACTGCACTGGAGCTTGCGTGGCCCTTGCTGGGATGAGCGGGTTCAGGCCGATGCTTCTGCTCCAAAAGATAAGGATATTTTTCAGCAAACATGTTTTTTTGGTGTTTTTCTTCCTTTTAGAAAATTCAGCTCCTCAACAATTAATTGGAATTGTCTGTGGAAAGGGGATTGTTACTATACATTGGAGGGAGGGTTCTGTCAGCATAACAGATCCCCCCTTGATAAACTCCAGTTCTGGAGATATTTTCTGACACAAATATTTGCATCTGGATCAAAAAAGGATTAGCACTGCTTTCTCCATCACTCATGGGAGGGAATGGGTTGCGATGAAAAGCTGAAAGATATTAGGGAAAAATTCTGATGAGAAATTGCACATGTAAAAAACGACAGGACTGCAGCCCTCCTGCCAGTGCTCGCGCGGACTCACGCGAGCAGCCCTGGGTGTTTTTGCTATGTCTGGTTTACACAGGTGTAGGTGCGTGTGTGCATATACCTGGATGCTTATAGTTCGTATGTGGATAGGAATATTGTTGTCAAGGTTCAGAAATCCTGGTATAAAACCAGTGAAATACCACTGCAAACTATAAAGTACCATTACGAATGATTTTTTCTCCATTTTTCTCTATTTTATCTCTGAACATAGGTGGCCAACATGTTTTAATGCTCTATAAAGCGTGGCTGTAGCATGCCTTCAGATAGGACTTTTCCTGGTGACTGCATGAGTGACTGCTTGGTGTCGCATTGGGCTCTAGGATGTTCAGGTGCTGTCCAGGGAGAACCTGCGTTGCTTTCTTCTTCTTTACAAAGTGCTCTGAGATGTGCTGGGAAGAAGAACATGCTGTAAATATAAGGCTTTTTCTGCTGCTGCTCTCTCACATTGCATTCAGCGTGATTCATTATGCTGTACAAAATCACCAGAGATGTTTACCAGATGGAAGATATTGTTCATTTATGAATACTACCTTCATCTTCATTTTAAGGAAGTATATCCATTTCCTATAGCCCTTTAACAGGCATGTTCACACTGAGGATGATTTCCTTCTTCCTGTAGAGTAATATTTTCCCAATATTTCAATATCCAATGCGTGCCAGAGGTATCGGATTCATCTTTCAGACTTCAGTACAAGCTCATTTGTTCCTGCTTACAGCTTCAGGAGAGGTGCTTGTAGCAAGTGCATGTGGCACTTCCCTCTCCTTGTGGGCGAAGTCAGCTGTGCTGACTCTGTCGAACACCAACACGTTACCCCACATGGAGGAAACGTTTGCACCCGTAATTAAATGCTGCGGATAATTGAACTGTGGAACTCACTGCCACAGGAACTTGCTGTGGAGGCCAATAGTTTAAATGGGCTCGGAGGCATTGCACAAATGCTTGGAGGGCTGGTCTGTCGGTGAGTGCAGGGCGCTGTGGCAGCTCCTGTGTTTCTGCAGTGGGTTTGGTGTCTCCTTGCTTGATGAGCACAGGTCTTGCTGCCGCCCTGTGCGGGATCCGCTCTGCCTTCACTCCTGCTCCGTGTCTGCCAGCTTCTGGCCCCCTGTTTGGCACCCAATTTTCCCCCTTGTGGCTTCTTCCATCTTCTGAACATTCCTGGGCTATCCTGGCACAGGGTTCCAGCTCAGGTATCCACGGCCATCACGTTGTTCCAGGTCAGCACAGCCCTCTTTCCAGAGCAGAGTGCAGGAAGCGTCACCCCAGGAGCCGTGACAGACACAGTCTCCTGAGCCGCATTCCATGAGCTCTTGGCAGCACCAACTGCTTTAGGATCCTCTGTGAACTGTAGTCTTTCTCCTAGGTCTTTTTATGGAGAGACATCAGTGATTCACAGCCAGATCATTCCAGTGATTCCTTCCTCTTTGGAAAACCATGACTGCTGAGGACTCAGCATGCTGTGCTTGAAGTCCTGTGTGTCAGGCTGCAATCCTCACACGTGTCCACATAAATGATTTTGTCAGCTGCGTTTCCATGCCGTTGAAGTCTCTCTGTGAGCCCCAGAGCGATGCAGGTGCCAGTGCCCATGTGCCCAGCATCTCCCGGGAGCTGGGAGAGAGCGGGAATGAAGCAGAGCGCCCGTGGGGCGGCACAGGGTGTCGCAGCACATCCGTATGCCAGGTCAGGGTTTGGACACCCATCGCAAGGGATGCCCCAACGCACCCGTCCAGCCTTGGTTTCTCTGAACCCACTGGTGTTGCCGGTGACTCCGCACGACTCCCGTGTTTTTAACTCTTCAGGCCTGAGGAAAGTCACCAAACGTGAGATCTGACAAACAAGCCACGGAGAACATCTGATCTGATCAGAAAGTACGTAAGCCTGTTTGTAACTGTAGGCATGGTGCGGGCTCGCATTAATGCAGAACATATTTGTTATTAAATCCCATCCATATAAACCAATCTGAAACAGATGTTAATGTTAGTGGTATTAATAAGTGGGCAAACCCCAGGGATCCTGAGGGTAGTGCTTCACGGGGGGAAGGGGCAAACACACATCTTTGCTATCGCATGAATTTTATATGCAAGGACTGTGTTTTCACCCTGCTGCCGGCTTTGCCCTCCTCACTGGGACTGAAGGAGGAGCTCGCAGGGCAGCTGGAGTGGACTCAGTGTTCGGGCATGGAAGGACCACGGTGCGGGTAGAGCAGGGCAAAAGGCTGGAGGGTGCTCAGGGGAGAGGGACTCATGGAGGTCTTTAGGAGGCACCTCTAGGGTATAAACAGGGTTTTCAGAGCAATTTTGCTCTGTCTGATTTCACCAGATATTCATTACAAGTTCCCTCCCAGCAGATTTCCAGTGCTTTCTCCAAAGCACAACACGTCTAGACCTTTTGCAAGACAAGGTTGCTAGGATTTTTGTAATATTACAACCCCCTGGATTTTCCCTAGCCATCTTCTCTGAAACAGCTGACCTTTCTTTTTGGCTGATGATTAGAAAAAAAAAAAGAAAGAAAAAAAGCCAAAATAAAAAAATGCAGCCCGAGGCAGACACTTGGCATGGAAAATTGCAGCCCAACTGGTTTAAGTTTGACAAAGTTATTAGCAATTGAAAACAGGGCCTTATAATTGGAAATGTTTGGCAAGCGTCCTCATGGGTTGTGCTACCAGCCGTGCGTCCTGGCCGTGCGCGGGGACGCGGGCGCACGCGGCACAGGGACACGCGCTCCGGGGAGCCGCTCCTCGCTGGGAACACGCACGGATCCCACGGCTGCCACCCCCTGCGTCCTGCGCTTGCAGGACGCCCCTTTTATCACCACTCTTCTCCCAATCCTATCCCTCCAAGTTGAGGTTGTCCTTCTTCCTCATAGCGTAATTGAAACCAGGCTCTTCTTGTCCGTGCTGGAACAAAACACCAACTCTTCTCGTGCTGTAAGGGTTGTTATTAAAAGAAGAATTAACAAGGGCTCTGTGGTGGCAGAAAGCCAACGTGCAGGGTGCTGGGGAGGAAGGATGGGTGCTCTGCACCTCTCTCTTCTCCCTGGTCATCGCGGTGAGATCGGGGCTGTGCGTGTGCCCAGGCCCTTGGCGTCGCTGCGTCTCGCTGGGCAGACAGGGCAGCTTTCTGGGCGCTCCCCTGGTCGACGGTGCCTCCGTGGGGAAGAGCTGCCCGTGCTGGGCCAAGTGCCTCAACTCCGTCCGCCACGGGCCTTTGCCAGGGCTCTGTGCTGCTCCATCAGGCATCCCAGTAAAGGTTTAGTTCTCGATTAGCACCAACCCCGCTGCAGCCAGGAAACAATGTCAAGTTGAGTCATCATATTGTTTGAATTACACCGATATGAAAATACAGAAAAGCCATGGGGAGCCCGCATTTTCCCTTCTATATAAAATGGGGTTATGACCATACTAAAAAACACAACAAAACCTACCAGCTTTTATCAGGAGAGGGTGGAACAGAGGGCTTAAGAGATGCTGAAAAAGCCAAGAATGAAAATAATTACATTTGAAACAAGGCCTTGCTCTTTCTTTTGTTCAGCCCTCTTCTGCCCTCTCTGTATCTCCTCCACTGCTGGCTCATTTTGGAAAGGGAAGAAGAGCAGGTTTGTGTTGTGGTTACTCAGGGGCAATGCAACACTGTTGGGGTTGGCAGATGGGATGGAAATGACCAGCGGATCTTCACCAGGGAAGAAGAACCAGAAGAGAGAAGTGCCTACAAGAAGTGCTCAGCATCTCGTAGCAGAGCTGCGGCGTGCCTGGAGGCCTGGGCTTTACCCAGAGTCACAGACAGTGCTGCAAAACTGGACTGGTGCATGCACAGTTCAGTGCAGGACAAGCACCACGTCCTCCTCAAACACACTTTGCTGTTTCTCTCTCGGTCTCACTGTTGCTAAATCTGAACCGACTTGGGCTTTTGGAGGCTGCCGGAATCCCCCTGTCTCTCAGAGCAGCCTGTGCATGCAGGCTCCTCGTGCAGGGCGTTAATCATCTGCTTTTAACTGTGTCCACAAGGCTCTTGTGGGCTCATGACGTGTGAGTAAAGGCAACCAAGCCCTCCTGAAAACCAGGATGGAGCCTGCATCTCTCCGGGGCTCCGTGTTTGCTGCCGCGTTGCGAACGGCGCCTCCATGCATTGCAGTCGCCTCAGCCCAAGCAGTTTGGTTCCTTTGCTGTTAGCAATTTTGATATATTGCTACCACGCTACACCCCGAAAGTATTTCTACTTTCCTACCTCCACATATGTGTGCAGTCAGGAACAATTACGGGTGTCAGTCGTGTCTGCCTGCTCGCTGCCTTCTTTTCCCCTGTTGCTCATGCTGTAAATCATTTTCACATTTACAACATTAAGAAGGCGCTCTGAGCAATCATTCTTGTGGTCAACAAACTGTTACTGCATCTCAAGTGTCATGGGTCACTACTTAATTACTGCATTTCACTCCTAGTTAAAACCATTAATCTTGTCTCCACCACCTTTCCCTGGGCCTCTCAGCCCACTGTGTTTTATGGTGGCTCCTGCAGCTCAAGGTGCTGGGAGTTTTTCACCTCAACTGTGGTTCTGCACCCTGCATTTCTGGGCTTCCTAAGCAAGATCATCCAACAGCCACTTTCTTGGGACTTAGTTGCTACAAGCTGAGGCTTATTTTGGAAAGCTGTTTTTTCCAAGCACATCCAGAGAAGCCGGATACGGTACGTCTGTTACTTGCATTGATGGGAATTCATAGGTGTTACATTAGATAGAGAAAGGCTCCCCTGTTGTTCCCAGCACAAGATTGCAGCCAAAACATGTTGAGAATTGAAAGTACAAAAATGGCACATAAGGGCTACAGAGCTTTAACAAAGCTTGTTTCATAGGCCACGTTGAGAGCTACAGTACGGTCATACAAAATGCCACGTGAGTTGCACTTAATTTACTGCAGAATATATTTTGCTATTTCAGCAGAAAATAGAAGAAAAAAAAAAAAGAGGAAGCCTGTGGAGGACAAGAGCTCTGCTGCACATTAGCTGTAAAAACTCCATAAATGTGGCATCTATTAAAACGATTATTTGTTTATGATATGAAAGTGATTAGTATGTTCCAAAAACACAAACATGAAAACACTGAGCATTGGGACGTTTCGGGAGAACAGCCACCGACTCTCCGTTATAATAACTTATGTAATACAATACTATTTATTTCTGTATTATTTATAAGATTATGTTTCTCTGTTACATATGTAATTACTGTAGCTCAGTTGCTGTAGCCAAAATCAGGGCCGTCTTGTACATTTGTCTAATAAACACATCCCCTGCACTGGAAAGCTGCAGGACGGGCCTGGATGAAGGGATGTGTGACCGCCCCCGCCTTGCAGATGGGGAGCTGCGATCGGGAGCAGGATTCCCGGCCGAGGGCGTCACGATGGGGTGCCCGGCCGCTCCGATAGCGGAGCCCGCGCCGGGGCTCGGAGGCCAGGACGTTGCCATGCGGGTGCCGGGACTGTCCGTGGCTTGTCCTGCACTTGCCTGAGTGCCTTCTTGCTCTGCCCTACTAGCTCGTGGGGAAGGAGGCGTTTCTTCTCTTTTGCAGGTCTGTTTTGAAGAAGAGACATTTAGGGAAGGAAAGGCAAGACAGTTTGGGTAGTTTTTAGCATTCAAGTTAGACTGAGTTCTGGACTGTTGCAAAGCCCCCTCCGACACAGGCCAGGCTGCTACGGAGAGAACGAAATCTCATAAACATTCACTCACTGTGCAGGCTCTGTCCTGGAATCACTTAAGGGCCATTTGCTCGTATTTTCATACTGCAAGGCTGTCACTGAACCTCCTAATTTACAGCCCAAATTTCCTCTCAACTCATTCACATCCCCATCTTCCAGAAATGTCGTTTAGCTTATTCACTCTTTTCTTTGTCTGTCACATTAAAAGCTTGAAGATTGCAGAGCCTTTGCTCTCCTTGCAGTCAGGCCACCCTCTTTCGGTTTCTGCTGCTGAATGCCCTGTTCTTCTGCTGGTCCTTTTCATAAGTTCCCCTGGGAATTTATCTTCCCTGAGTGCAAGTGGACACAGCACTTGGATACCTTCTGCCTCCTGGAAGTTCAGTCAATACTCACACGTCTCTCTCCCCTCTCCTTTCCCCTTCAGGAGGTTACTAGGACCCATGGCCTTGCACCATGCATCTGAATTTGTGTATTTCCTCTGACTTCCTATCTCAGGATCATCTGGTTCATGTTGACCTTGTTGCTCTTCTCCCTGTTTACATTATCTCTGAACCTGAGGTCATCAGCAAATTTCATTAGCACCTAGTTTCATTTCATTAGCATTAGTTTTATTTCTTACCTTCTTTGTCCTGGCCGTTAATGAGAATGCACAGAAAGACGAGTTCCCAGGATCCTGCACTAATAATTCTCTTTAGTCCAAGAATTTCCTTTCCACATAATGTGTTGCCTTTCACACTAGTCTTTACCTTAAGTGCTTTTCAGATCCTGTGTATTCTCCCGTTTTCTACTGTAAGAAGCCGTTTTCCATGTGGCTCTGTATGACATAGTTTTCTGAAGTGCAGATCCATTGGATTAATTGCATGTCCTCTCTAAAATCTCTAGCAAAGTTGAGGCCAGATGAATTTGATATCTATCTTTGGCAAATTCATGTTGTACTCTGTCCCGCTTTTCATACACGCTTATGTATTTAATTACTCTTTCCTTTGGCTGCTGTCTTAAAGCCTTGTGTCCTATTAAAAATGGTTAATGACGACTCATTTTGCCTGCTGTTCTAGAACAAGCTGTTTGTGTTTGTCCAAAAGTGAGTCTGGGTATCCAGGGTGGAGCCAGCGCTTCCTTGGAGCAGATGGTGGCAGCAGCTTGGAGAGGAGGATACCCACCCGGCCTGCCCTTTGGATCCCGTCCGCAATGAGGGAAACCAGGTGGACTCCACGTGCACCTGGATATGCCAGGGTCAAGCCCTGACCTGGTGTTCAGGATTCTGGGTCAGAGAAGACAGGGAAAAATCTCCCTTTCACCTCTGTGGATCCAGTGCGACGCAAGGTTTGTGGGTTGTGCTTCATGCCACTTTGTCCCTGCAGCTGATCCTTCATGATTCCTGAGAAAGAAGGGGATTTTGTTTCTCTCCTTTCCCACTGTCCCATCACATATCAGAAGAAAATGGATTTCTTTATGCATTCCCGCCATGAATTACTGTTCTTTGAGTGGAGTTGCTGTAGTAATCAGCAGTGGAGTGGATGTAGAAGGGGGAAACTTACTGTTGTGCTTTTGTTCCTGCTGGGAAACACAACTTTTGGCTTATATCTATATCCATATTCATGCAAACTGCAGCACATACACACAGGTTTGTATAAAACATGCGAAATGCATGATCAATTCAAAGAAAAAGGTAGTTTGTCCTATCTGGAAAATACCCTCCAAAAAGGAGAGGAGGAGGGATAATATGGGTAACACATTAAAGGAGTCTAAATAAGGTTGTCAGAAAGGAGGAGATTGAATCTGGCAGGCAAAAACCTGTCAGAGGGAAGTGGGACCCTACATGAAGCATGGCAACAGGAGGAAAATGAATAGCTCCTTCTGGAAGGTGCAGGCCTGATCTGGAAGAGCAAGTGAGGAGAAGGGAAGAGAAAAAAAAACAGCTTTCCACAAGGGAAAAAAGTCCCCCCAGAGAATATGGCAGAGGAGGAGACTTGGAGCTCATGAGAACTTGGATCTCCAAATGGAGGAATTTAGGAGATGAGTCAAAAGGAAAAGTCTAAATCACAGTGGGAGGAAGAGATAGTAAAAGAAGGTGAGAATATCTTGGAAAGGCATCTTGGATAGATGTAAAGTGACTTTATATTTTGTCCATCACGAGATCTTTCTTCTTTTTTTGGTGGCAGTTTCTATAAAAAGAGTGGGAGAGTTGTCTTGCTGGTGATGTGGGTTATGTAAAGTGACTTTATATTTTGTCCAGCACGAGATCTTTCTTTCTTTTTTGGTGGTAGTTTCTGTAAAAAGAGTGGGTGAGTCGTCTTGCTGGTGATGTGGGTCGTGGGCATGGATGGTTTCACACCAGGGCTCCTAGGAGGACCTCTCTTTTCCCCCGCAGCAGAGGACCTGTCTGCCCTGTGAGCCAGACAAAGTTGTCCCTGCAGGATT
>NW_010584005.1:14970-48156 GCF_000705375.1 Tinamus guttatus | reverse complement strand
ACAGCCTCAGGGACTTAACACCCAGAGGGACCTGGCAGCCAAGGCTCGATGTGACCGTCACCTGGGTACCACCATAGTGGCACTAATTCAAGCCTCCACGTATAAATGGCTTTGAGAGAGCCAACTCTATCCAGTCTAACAGTTCTGGTATAAGCAGCCATGGCTCTAAAATACTTAGAATGGGAAGGTGGCATTTCCCAAGGATGACATGAACTGGAAGCAGCAAAGCGCAGCTTAGCCCAGGTTCAGTCAGGATCTTCTCAAACCCAAATCCCTCCCGTGCAGGGTTGGTGAAGCAGAGGGTTTCCGAACACCTGTGGCTGTTATTTTGGATGTGCCTTGCGTGTCCTAACAGTCATAGAAGGTGACATTGCCCTGGGGAACCTGCAGACACAGCGCAGCAGTTGGAGCAGCTCGGATCCCCTGGCTGCAAGGAGGGAGCTTGGTGGCCCTGTCCCCCCTGCCCTCCTTTGCAGGAGCACGGAATGCAGGGCTTAATGAAACCGGGAAGGGCAGGAAAAGGCCCTTGTGTTACAGTGGGGTTGAAGGGATGACGTGTGGACGGGGCTGGGTGCGTGTGTGGGACGGCAGCAGGTTCCCGAGCCGTGTCCGTTTTATCCGGAACACTTCATAAATCTGCTAATTGCTAACAAAGGATGTTCTGTTAGAAGTAAATAACATTTGAAATATAATCTCTATAAATGTGGTTCATTTAGCCATTATTTTTATAGATTTTTGAAGTAATTAACAGTGCATGAAGAAGACTTCCTGCGAGGCAAGTGTGATCTTTGGCTGAATAAGTCTTTAGAGTGATCTCTCAGACAGCATCTCAGAGTGGCAATGGGCATTTCGTCTGGCCTTTATTTTCTTATTTTAAAATTTAAAATATTCCTAAAATCTTCTCTTTTTTTTTGATCCACTGGCTGTAGGACTTGAATTTATTTGCTTTAGTGGGCCAATATGAATAATGTGGAAGTTCTTAAGTTAGAGTCCCTCTCCTTGTAAATGATTTAAGCACTCACATATATGAAAATCATCTTCAGTGGTAAGGCTGTACCATTAACTATGGCTAGGCAGAATTTGCAGCATGATCAGAGTATGTTTTAGGGAAATTTCCATTCATGTAGTTGTTCCCCTGCTCTACACTTCAGAAACCCACTTTGCTCAGTTCTCTGTTGGCCCCGTCCATAGTTAACTAACAGTTTCTGTGGCAGAAATGCCGGTCTCATTCCATTCTTGCTCTCTCAGAGTAAAGTTCTCCCACTGGGAAATGGCCCGTTGGACGTGGCTGCTGCAGAGGCAATTGCTGCAGAGCAGCTGATTCCTGGTAGCCCAGTCCCTGGTGGCCACGTTTCTGGCCTCCTCCTGGGCCATGCAGGAGGAGGAAGGCTCAGGAGCACCGGGTGACAGCAGTTGATTTTCATACCGTTGTAGAAAGATTTCAGGTTTTCCATGTCGAATCTCCAGAAGTTCTGCAACAGTCAAAGTTGTACCCATGTTTCCAGCTCTCCTAACACCATGGACCCCACCAAAGACAGAGCAGTTTCTAGTTGTTGCTTCTCAGTGGCCAAGGGTAGATTTTCCTGCCGTGTTTGTGTCCGTCCCTCAGACATTCACTGCACACCAGTTAGAGGGAGAAGGCTTGGAGTGGGAAGAGCTGCATTTCAGAGATGTCATTTGATTTTGCTTGGACAGGCAAAAAGGAAAACCCCACAGCTCCCTTTGACATTAACAGTGAATCCTGTGTCGCGTTTTTTATGTACTTCATTTGGAGTTCTTTTGTAAAGAATTCATCAGAAACACAACAGATATTCAGGCATGCCTTGCTTATGGTAAACTGTATTCCAATGGATATGCATCCTTTACTTTCCAAGATGTCCTTGCAGTGTCAAAATCCATTTTGGTAAAGATTTATTTAATAGTAAGCTGGAGTTCAAGGTCCTGGCTGTCATAATAGCCTTGCCCTTAAAGAAATGAAGGGGTGTCCATTTGGCATTTATTACAACAGCTTTTCCTTCCTTGTATGAAGGAAATGGTACCTTATTTCTCTCATTAAAGCAAAATACTACCCTTTTAATGTGTTGGTATATCATTGCATAAATTATGAGGGCTTCTTTCTGTTTATATGGAATGCAGACGTTTCAAACCGGAGCGCAGAGACTCTGGGTATGAAAATAAAAAGCAGATGCCTTACTCCCTCTAAGGTTAATGCTTATCAGGGAACTTTAACTCTTGAGGTCCTGTGGCGAGAGGCATCTCGAGGGCAGAGGGAGCTGACACTCTTTTTTGGGTACAAGATGGGGAATTCATCCAGTCCTGGTTTGTTCTCAGGATACGTCGGTGGGCTCAAATGAGAGGGTATCCTGACGGGCAGGAATCCTGACATGTCCCTTCAGGGCTGCTTCCCCATTTCCCGATGCCCAGGGACTTCAGAACCGCACCTGCAGCCAAAGGCCTCGACGAGGATGCGGTGGCTGAAATGGTTGTATTTTCCTCATATGAAAATGGAGCAAACAGCTCAGGACCATTCACTGGAGCTTCGCTGTGAAATGCTGCCTTGAGTCTCCCAGGGAAGAGCAGATGGGGTTATTTTGGATAAGGAACTCGTAAAAACGTGTTTTGGGCTCGGTACCGGTTACGTTCTTTGGTGAGGGGAGCCAAGTGTGGGAACTGCCCAACTGCAGGTGGCCTTGAGCTGGGCTGGGGGAGGCGCTTCCTCCGAGCATTAAAAACAACCCACGGAAAATAGACACTTGTCAGGAAATATTAATTGAAACGGAGTGTGAGAATGGGCAGATGACTCTAAAATACGTGGCTGGCCCATGCTTCATGGTATTGCCATGGTGGTTTATAGTGTTTGGAGGGAGAGTTATGACGCAGAATGAATGAGATAAAAAGCTGGTTTAAGTGTGATTAAATGGGTCTAAAAACTGCCCATTTTATGGGAAGGAGTTGTGGGCATGGTGCCAAGCTGTAGCACGCTGTATGGTTCACCAGCTTGTCATATCCATATGGGTTGCTTCAGAAGAATCTGTTTCAAAGTTATCCAAACCATTTATGGCTGTTTTCATCATCGGGCCTAAGTGCACGATGGGAAGATACGCCCAACAAGGCCATAAAACCGTACCAGGATCCTCTGTTTTCAAAGAAAGCAGTTGAGATGTTGCAGATTACCATGCACTGACATCATCCCAGTAACCATTGGCACCGGTGGGGTGGTCGTCCTCTTGATATTTCCATTCGGAGCGCTATCTGTTGGCAGCCAGCTTCGATGAGCAGGAGTCCCTGCGGTTGGAGCCTTGTGCAAGGCACCGTGTTTCAGATGAATCGGAGAGGTCTACGAGCAAAACGCTCCGTCGGCCAAGAGTTCTGCTTTGAAGGTTGTCCTTGAGGATGGAGCTGGTCAGGAAGTTCCTGTGCAACAGGGTTTCTCCAGTGCCTTAAGCCTGGGTTGTTTTGCTGGTCCTACACTGGGCACAGATGGCTTTCCCATGCCTGTGGAAGAGAGCTTGAGGCAACTCACCTGGCAGCTCCCTTCTGTAAGAAGAAACGTAGGGAGCACAAGTGTCTGGATGCGGAGCGGAGGCACCTGGTGGGTTTGCCGCGGAGCCAGGGGTGCTGGAAGCCCTGCAGCTGCCCATGAAGCCCTCCAGCTTGGACGTGCATTTCACCGCGCGCCTGCAGCAGGGGCTGGGGAGCTTCTGGCTTACTGGAAATCGCTCTCCTTTCAAAAATATGAAAAAAAAATCTGTTCAATTTGGATTCAAACCAAATTATATATATATGTTTTAAAAACCTACATTTCCAGTGCACTGGAAATGCTGCTTTTCAGCCAGCTCTACTTGATAGTTTTATAGAGCTTTGCCATAATAAAAGCAAAGTGAGACGAAACAGAAAAGTCCTGCTTAGTAACAACAGGGGAAGGGGGAGTGGGAAGGGAGGGCTTAACCAGAGTCAGGCTTGCTGGGGGACGGTTCTGCCCGCAGAGGACAGGAGGGATGTGCCAGAAGCCCTATGGGAATCACGCGGCTGCAGAGCCTCGCGCCTCAGGAGCCCGCGGTCCAGAATAAATCCAGGTGCCTCTCTGGAAAGCAGGGTGCTCTGTCCTGAGGCTCTGCGCCTTCTCTGGCCAGGCAAACACGAGGTAATTTCTCGGTGTCTCTGAGCAGATGCGTTTGCCTCTCTCTGGCTTCCCACATCTGGAGCTTCGCGTTGTCACCAGAGCGTGCCAAGGAGCCGGGCCTTCTTTTGACAACAAAGAACTGTTTTTATTTACTATGAAAGACAATCTGGCCTTGGTTCTCAGTTTTGTAAATTATTCATCTCGTGTCTCTAGTAATGGAGTTTCTTTCACATGTTAATAATCTTCCTTCTAGCAAACTATCAAGTCCAGGTTTACAGGGAGGAAGTGGGGCAGAAGGGGCTTTATCTCCCCTGTCTTCATTAATGTTACACAGCCAGGTGACCGGCTTCCTCTCGGATAAGCCCTTCCTGTGGGATTAGCTATGTTCTGTCCTGGTTCTGGATGGGGGACCCAGTTAGAGAATAAACAAATATAGCCAGGATTTGAAAGGCTCTGTGCAGACATGCCGTTACTTCCTTGCTTCCTAACTATCCAAAATGAGCTCCAAGACAGTGATCATGGCCACGGCTGCTGAGAAGTCGGATAAACCGACTGCTGTCGCTGTCATCAGAGACATTCATTAATACAGTTCTGGTAGACTGGAGCTCCGTGGAGGTGCCTGTTTAAATAACACGACTGTAGAGTTGTTGTTTGGAAGGGACCTGGGAAACCTTCTCCAGAGCTGCCCTACCCAGTTAGCGTGGAAGTTTTCTTAATGTCCGGTCTGAACTATGCAAGCTGCAAATTGTGGCCATGCTGCTTTTCTTTAACCTTCTGTCCCTGTCTGGAAGAGCTGGTCCAGTCCATTGCTTTTGTCACTCGCCTTCATACTTGTAGGTTAGATCCCCCTTAGCCTCCTCTTCATCCAAATAAAACAATCTTTTTGTCCATTCTGTTCTTCCTCAGTTTACAAAAGAGAGTGTTGTGGGAAATTACACTGGTCTTGCTAAAATCAAGATATTTTACAGAGCAGCTCTCACCTTGTCCATCACGCCAGTCATGGAAGGCAATCAGACTGGTCAAGCAAGATCTGCCATCAGCAAAACGGTGTTGGCTGTTCCCAGTTTACCCTCTAGACCATCCTATATGAAAATATTGACTACACAGGGCATGGTCCGTCACTGTTCTGGGGACAGCATGAAAGCAGCTGCCCTACTCTGGCCAAGATCCTTTCTTTCTTATCTTCTTCTTCTATTTTATTTTTTTTTAAATGAGCATAATATCAACCTTTTGCCAGTCACTAAGGACTTCCCCAATCATTGTGACTTTTGCAGGTGATTGATAGACAGGTGACCCTGCCATCACATTAGCCAACTCTTCCAGGGGAAGAGCTGTTGCCTCCATAAGATGCTGTTGCCAGCCCAGATAAACTGAAGCTGTTAACAGGGTAAAGCAGATTTGTTGCCATTACTGCTATCCTCTGTTTTGCAATTAAGTCTTACCAAAGGCAGTGTCATGCTGAGGATATAAGATACCAAATTAAACCAGTCTAAGAAACCAGATTTTCACCTTTGACTGTCTCTCTCAACCATTCTGGTTTGTACTGAAGGCTATGTGCAATATTTGCCTGTGAAGACAGAGGGAAAAATTATGTTTAGCACTTAATCTTTCTCCAGGCTGAAGGCAATTGTCTGTCAGGAGGTTGTCTTCCCCTCGAATGACAAATTTTCTTGGTGAACTTATCCCATTTGAACTGCAAATAATGTCACTGCAGGGTAAGATGTTGTAATTGTTCAGGGCTAAATATCACACAGGGATTTAGTTTGCTCTACATCTGAGTTCCAGCAGATCAGTATTTGCACAGCATAAGTCTGTATAAGGCCCTTTCAAACATACAACTCCCCAACAAGTAATATGTGAATTGTATTCACCAAGAATGTAATAAAATCGTTTCCTCTAAGACTAAAGTCAAAGGGAGGATGAATTCTCTACACAACTTTGATATGCTTGTGTCTCCTCATATCTCCATGGGTATTCTGTGCAATAAACCCCTTATCTGAAGCTATGCAAACAGTTTACTAAACATCTATCAATAGCACCAGTGCCCATGTTGCTAATCTGGAGTGCCAAGATGCCTGCAGACATTGAACGACGCTGTGGTCCGTGTTGCAGTACTAGAAAGGCAATGCAATTTAACTCTCGGAAGTTGGGAAGTCTCCACTACGACACTGCTATGTAAACTATATGTACAAGGGATTTTAAGACATGAGAAGAAACCCATTTCCAGAAGGAAAACATTAGTGGTAGATGCAGTCGTGAAGGGTGAGAGACAGAGTGGTGACAGAATTGGACCTTAGAGGTCAGGTGGTTATCAGAACCAGCTGAAAAACCGAGAGAGAGGCCTTGAACGATGAGGTCCATGGTATTTAGGCACTATATTAAATAGGATTTGTGGTACTTGCTGCTTCAAGCTGTGCCAAGAATACCATGAGTAGCCTTTCTTGTTGAAAAATTGGCACTTCTGGTCCAGTCCTAGTTGGGACCAGTGGGGCATGAAAAAATACACTGTTTTACTAGTGTTTGTTTTGCAGCTTCTACTCACGGATTCAATCCAGGAGGCTCCTAGTGTTACGTGATCTCTCTTTCCTGAGCTCTGCACTGAGCAACAGACCAGCTCCTGCACCAACAGCACCGACCATCGGGCAGCGCTGGGTGCTGGGTGTTGTCCCACGCTCTGTTCACCCAGAGCCCCAGAGTCACCCACGTTTCTCCCACCCTGTCCTCCCAATGCAGCACAACGGCCCTGCATGGAGGAAAAGTGTAGCCTGGCTGGCTGCGGAAGGAGAAGGGCAGGACCATGACAGCAGTGGCAGCAGAACTGGGCCTTCTACTGCCCACCAGACCAGAGGGGAAGGAGAAATGGGTTCATGTTAAATTTGGATTTTCAAAGATGTTACTGCTGAGTTTGCAGGTGGTGACAGTAGATGACAGAAATGAGCTCACTTTCTCTCCAAACATTTTTTTCATCCCTATTAAAAAGCCCTATAACAAAGCAATCCTGCGAGAAGAATGGGGCTTTCTCCCTCTCCTTTATGGATGTGTGTATGCATTTTTGGTGGAAGATAACCAGAGCAGAGCAGCAGTACACTACTGTAATAATTTCTGGAGACCATTTTTACACTTTCCTCAGTGCTGGGCCACTCATTTAGGATCTACTGAGACCCAGGACTGAGCATCTTAGCTCGAATCTGTGAGCTCAATCTGTGAGCATCTTAGCCTAAATCTCCCCTCTCCAAGGGAACTACCTTTGGCCGTGACTGTTTTTCTTTCTCCATATACCCTTTTTTTTCTTTACCTTGCCTGTGGTAGGGAATTTCTGTGAAGAAATTGTTTTTTGCGGGGGTTTGAAAGACCTGTAATTCCTTTTGTTATGGGTTGACGTATGAGAGGACAAGGAATGATGACTTTTCTCATTATCGGGTAGCTGCTCCTGAGCTTGGGCTTGCAAATGTCTCCTTTCCTCCATGCTGCCCATGGGGCAGACTTGGAACGCGAGTTCTTGCCAGAGCCTGTTGGTTGATCCAGGCAGCATCCAGAGAGCAAGCTAAAATAGACCAGTATAGACGGAGCGACTGTGCTGGCCTTGAGCTTCCAGCCCTGAGCTGGCATAAGAGCACAGACGGAGCTCGTAGTTTCAAGGGAACCAGGCAGCATCTGAGGAGCTTTGCTGATTTTGCAGTCCAGGCTTGCTCATCGTTGGGGCTCAGAGGAGGATCTGTGCAGTTCTGCCTAACACCTATTTACTCTGCTCAGGCAATAGGAAGGCAAAGGGAGACGAAGCCAGGACGTGGACTCCCGTCGTGATACTCCCTCCCGTCCCAGCTTACCTTTAGACTCGGTGTTGCTGGGCTGGACAGCCGTACTGCCGGTAAGAAGGAACCGCTCGTCTGCTTTTAGGAAGGATGCAGCAGCCGATCTTTCTCCCGAGGGCAGTTCTCCCTGCATGATTCGTGTGTCCAACACTTTCTCTGCCTCCCGCATGTGCAGCTTTCCAGTGTGTTTCTGGTGGGATGGTTCATGCAGGCCTCCACTCTGCAGGCTTTGCAGGTCTTTTGGTTACAGCCAGGCTAATAAGTGGAGGAAAGTTATTAGGAAAAAAAAGAAAAAGGAAAAATATCATGACATTTCTTAAAATAATATGAATTGCCCATTCAGCTGTTAGCATACTGTTAGTAGAACCCAGACCCTTTCTCAAACTGAAATCCTTCTTGAAGTTTGCATCCCATTGAGAATTAAGGGCTGGATTCTCATTTATACTGAGGTCTCTTGAGCCAGCAAGCACAGGATGTAAATTATTTTTGCTCCCACTTTCACATGAGAATTAGGCCTTTAGTGTCAACTTGAGTTACCTTGTGCTGGCTGCGTTCGTCGCTTATGTCCACCTGTTGTTTCTTGCTTTAGCTGAACTTTCCTTCGTTTTTCTTTGCTGCCTGTCTCCACAGCCACGGCCACTAGGTGCTACTGCAACACAAATGCAGGGACGGTTACGTTGAGCCAGCCACGTCATGGCCCTGGGAGCTCGGCTTGGAAAGGTCCCTTTGGACCTTGGTCTTCCTCCTGCCATCTCCACGCTGCTGCCAGAGCTCCTGCAGAGCTGGCAAGGTGGGCGAGGGACCAAGGGGCAGGCCCGGGGCTGGTGCAGGAGTGTTGGGTGCTGGAAACAACCTCTCCCAGGGGCAGAGCCCCAAGCCAAGGGCAGAGAGTGGGGTCACCATGGTGGACATGCGCCTCTGCGTGAGGGCTGCACAGAGGAACGGGGTTTTGGTCACCAACCACCGGTGACGTATTGCCGAAGGCATGACATGAAGCACTGCAGAATTCCTCTCACACAGCTCGCCTATAAATATCAATAGTGGAGCCCAGGACTAAAAAGAATATTTAGATCTTCTGCTGGTTTCAACCTCTCAGGCATGAAATTTCATTGGTTACCCTAGTATGGAGAGCAGCTACTTATGTGTCAGCTAGAGCATCACTTCCAGAAAAGCATCTCAACTTCAAGACATTGGAGAGGAGCACCACGCATTTTCCAAGTTTTTTTCACAATCATTTCTATTCCATTCCCAGCCTGTGTCTTCCCTGTCCATTCACTTTGCCTGCTTTGGAATATGGAAAAGGATCTCTTAGAACAAATACAAGCAGGAATCAAAAAGGGAATAAAAGTGTAAGCAGATCTGCTCCGTATTTTTCCACTGCAGAGTTTCATTCTGTTTTGTATTTTGGGCTTTTTCTTCCCAGAAGAAAAGGAATTCTTAGTAAAATGGAATTTTTAATTAAAACAACAAAACAAAACTTGTTCTTATTGAAAACCTCAAAACTGAAAAAAATCTGGTTTTATGAAAATCTTGTTTCTTAGACTGGCTTCATTTGATATCTTATATCCTCAGCATGACGCTGCCTTTGGTAAGACTTAATTGTGTAATAGAAGACAGCAATAACGACAACAAACCTTCCTTTACCCTGTTAATAACTTCAGTTTATCTGGGCTGGCACCAGCACCTCAAAGGAGGCAACTGAGGGGCAGTTTGTACAACCCTGCCTTAGGACAAACATATTAGCTGAAGACAGAGCCTCCTGGTTCTCACGGACCCGTCCCTCTCGGCAGGCTGCTGGCTGCGACGTGGCCTACGGACCCACGAGTCGGACCAGCTCCTGTCCCGGCTTGGTCCCTGGTGCTTCACCCATTCACACCATCGCGGCCTGGGGCTCTGCACACTGAAATCTTTGTGTGAGGCTTTTTCACAGCAAACGGGCCATCTGCCAGCAAAGAGGGGCCGGAGTGCTTTATATTTGGTAATTCTGAATAGCCCTGTGGCTGTCTTCTGTGAAATTGGTGGGAATGCTCATGTTTTTGTTGCTGTCCTATGATGCTCTGAGAGCTCTGCTCATAGCTTCCGGAGGGAAAAAAAATCTTTATCTATTGGGCTTGTAAATTTTGATTACTCTTGACATGGTCTACTGTTCTATGCTGTTTTAATTATTCCCCTGCCTTGTTTCCAATTGGAGCAGGAATTCAAAGCTGATTCAGTTTATCATGCATGTAATGCAACTTATAGGAAAGCATTTCACTAGAGAGCTTAGACATTGTTCATTTGTATTTAGTTCTCATTTTGCTGATAAACTTTCTTTCTTAGCTAAATACAGGATGCAGGTAAGAGCTGATATTTGTGAAAAAAAAGTTATTATTTTTCAGCTAAAACCTAAGAACCTTCCCCGTATCACACGGAGCCCATACAGCGTGGAAACGTGTTTACCAGAGGCCTGCACCTCCTCTGTCTCGGGGCACCACATGAAACATCTACTTGCAGTTCGGTGACCATAGCAGATTTACACAGTCTGTTACAGTGGTGTTTGTTCTGAAACACTAAATCTAAATATTCCTTGATCTGCTTTAAGTCATAGGAGCATAGATATATGTATTTTTTTTCATTTATGTTGTACTCCAAGGAATGGCAGGGTTCTTGGTCACTTGATAGGCATTACTTTTGTATTTGTTCAAGGCAGAAATATCTATCTTTTATTATGTAGAAACTGTTCCTCACCAGCATCTGTCCAAATGAGAGTTCATTAAGGAACAAAATCTCTGTCCAACCAATAAAAATCAGAGATGCTGATATATTTGCTTCCTTGTCAACCTGAAGAATTGAAAAAAAAATGCAACCAATGCTGGCGTCTCTGTATTTCTGGGGAAGAACTACTAAGAGAGCTTGAAGAAATAAATCCTGGATGCTCTTTAAAGTGGGGGCGAGGGAGGAGGGAAGATCAGCAATGCATGATAAAGCACTGATATTACACAATTGTAATGCTGTCTCTCCCTGAAACCATGCTAAATGATTCGTAACACTCACAGAGAGGAAATGTGCCCCATCAGCATTAAAAGGCTTCAGAGAGACAGCTTGGCTGACACCAAAACTTTAGGTTTGCATTTGGATTGAGACTAATAAGCCTTCAAATGTTGAGTGTTATCCTCATATTCAGCCTGCATTTACAAGACTGGTGACGTTCTGCGTGGATGCTCTCCTCCCTGCAGCACATTGCCCTGTTTGCTGCCCAGGGCCACTGCTCAGCGAGCAAAACAAAATGATTCTGCTGTAAGTAAAAGGGTCAAGATCAGCTTGATGGAGCACCCATTGCTTTTGTTGATTGAATGCTACCTTGAGAGAAAACATTGTAAGAGAATAGTCTTCAGTAGGTACATTTTCAGGCTTGGATGTTTGAAAAAGAGCAAGACCAAAATACTTGGTCTGACTATTTCATGTGTTGTAATAGACTGGCTGGTGAGTATTTGTGTCACCATCTTCTCAGAGATTGGATGGGGATTGCAGAGATGTGAGTTGGGAACATCATAGTGCTAAACCTTACAAAGTATTTTTCTTTAGCATAATGATGGATTGTGCTTTTACAGTATGACTGCAGGGCTTAGGCTAGTGACAACATGACATTTTTCATAGTCACAAAGTGGTTACAATAAATCTGAAATCTTGAGAACCACAGATGCTGAGGAACAAATTTTATCCGCTACTCCAAGTTTCTTGTAGATTGCTACATCTTTCCTTTAAACAATTGTTATTGTGCTTTTTGTGCAAATATTTGCTTACTAGCTTGGCTTGGGGGTTACAAGTTCAGAGCTTTCCCTGGGCTGGGACATGGTCTTTATTGCTGATTGACAGTGGACCTGCTAAGTCTGTTTTTTCTTCAGGAATGTTGATCTTCAACAACTCCTCATATAAATGAGCATGTTCCTTCAATCTCCTTGTCCTCTTTATTCTGTGTCAGTGCCCTGAATTTTGATTCTGCAGTGGTCTCCTTCAGACTCCTTCGTTAGACCACATTAGCCACTTTGACTTCTTTCTCACCACATGCTAGTAGTTATGAAACTCCTTCCTGAAGATGGCTGAGATGAGGCCTTGTAGGGCTTCCATGCACCACAAGTCTTGCTTTCCTGGCTTCTAAAGGACAAAAAACTCAGCACAGCTTGCGGGGGGACAGTGCCATTGAGACAAAAGGTGCCTGAGGTGGGACTGTGTGAGAAATGCTGCGCAAGCGGCACAACCGCTGTGGGAAGCCCAGTTGGGAAAGCCAGATGTATCCGTGGAGAGGACATCACTGCCACAGCAGACAGGCGCTTGACATGAAGCTCTCTAAAGCATACGTAGTGAGGTGGCTGCTCAAAACCAGCCTGAGCCCCAGGCAACCACGTGTCTTACAGGGACAGCGATCTCGTTCCGATAGGGCTTATTAGCCCGGGAACAGCACTGTGCACCCCTGGCTCCATCCCTTCCAGAGGGAGCCTGGCTCCAAGAGCAATATCTGCACGTCTGTGCAATGAGCAGCGTCGTGGCCAAGTTAATAAACCTTCCTGGAAACAAAAGAGCTGGGGGGAGCTGGGGGAGGCAGCTGGCTCCGTGGGGTGCAGGTGAAGCGGGCCATGAACAGCAGGTAGCAGCTGCACTTTGTCTGGCTGATCCGTAAGCCTCGTTATCCCCGGTGATGGAGGGATGGATGTATCCTGAAAGAGTATAAAGCACCATGCTGCAAAGGAGATTCTGCAACATTTGGGTTTTGGTATTTGGCTTTTGCTGTTTATTGGTATTCATAAACATGCGTACGTGGTTTTTGTCCACCAGGTCAAGTTAGATTACTCATGGCTTTGGTCACAGTGCTCCATTTTGTTTTCGTTGGATCGTTCTTTCTTCTCTGTGTTGACACCTTGATTTTCATCTGCTGGTTTGTTTTATTTCTGGCAATGGGTTCCTCTCTGGGCCAATGTCTTTCAAGGGCCTCTTGAACAGAACCTAGCAAAAGAGCCAAGGCTGGAGAAAGCCTTGGATGACATATGCTGTAGAGCATGTTGGAGGTGGAGGGGGAGCCATGGGCTATTCCAAAGGAATAGGAGCCAGGTTTTTCCTGAAGGCCAAGCAGCATCCCACACACTGCCTCTGCTGCTGCCCGAACTGTTCCAGGCTCAGGTGGGAAGGGGCTCCCTTGGCCTGCTGGGTGGTGCCTGCAGGCTCTCTCCACCACTGGGCCGGCAGGTACCTTCGATATCAACAAGTTGCTTAGGAAGTTTCTCAAGTTCAGTCCCCTTCTATTCCTTAGATATGGAGGAACACAGTGTTAAGAAGCTGATTCAGCATGTCTAATTTCACTTGAGCAATGCCTTAAGATACAGCAGCAGACCTCTTTCTGTTCATTGAACTTGATCCTGTTCCACCCCAACACTGTCTGGCACTTCTAAACGATGCACTGAGGACGAGGACGTGTCAAGTGTTTCATTCCCATCTGGCCCTTGCTTCGTTGTCCCGTGTAGCAGCATCCAGTTACCAGGAAGGGTTAAGGATGTTCTACACGTGGAGTGATTAGGCACACACTGGCAATGGTAACGTTCATAAATCCTCCCGCCTCAGTGCGGACAGCTCTGCAGTGACCTCATGGAAATCTCTCCAGAGCTTTTGTTTTATTTCACCAGGGCTTGTCCCCAATCTAGACAGAGAGGGCCAAAAACCTGCCTTGCAGCCAGCCAACTCCTGCCTTTTATGAGTCCTCAACAGATGAATGAATTTGGTACTTTTGTGAGAGAAGGGATTATTTGTTCTGCCCCCACGTTTCAGACGTTTGGATCATGCACCGCATAATTTTGCTGGTCTTGTTCTCCATCCAAAGCTGCTTTCCAAGCATTCTGTAGAGTTCAACATTACTCATCTGGGAGAAGCAGAGAAACCTGAGGAAGGCTTTAACAGGGCAGGACAGAGTGATGAAAATCTGAAATGCAGCAACGTTGTATCAGCTCCATTTGAAATAATTCAAAGCTCTCCCTCCTTAGGATCTCACAAGGAGTTCGGGCAGGCCCCCTCCGCCACTTGGCAAATTCTAGATGTTAGCTATGGACTCAGATTCACAGGAGGCCTCTGAATGTTGCTGGCCAAGTCTGTGGGCACATTTGTGAACCCCAGCTTTGCATGCAGAAAGCTGCTATCAGGCCTGCACATGCCAGGACTGAAAAGAGGACACTGAGAGGATTGAAATCCTCTTGCAGCAGTGGCCTGTGCAGCAGGGCCAGAGTACAAAATTCAGGGTTTGTGACTGGATCCAAAAAATATTTCGAAACATTTTTGTTAACTTAAGGCCAAGTTCTGTAGTCTGCTCAACTGTTTGCATTGCATGAACCTGTTTACTGAGAAAAGTGAACAAGCTGAAGGACTTAGTCCTGTGTATGAGAAAACAGAAGGAAGCCTGAAAACATTTTAGCAGATAAATATTCTTATCCTGCACCCAGTAAAATAGATAGGAAACATCCACCCTCGGTGTGTTTCATTACTAGAAGAGGAAAGTTTCCCAGTCAGTGTAACTTTATCCTCCCATTTGTAAATATTCTACATTTTATTCAAACAGAAGATAGTTGGTGTGGAGCCTCTTCAAAAGGGAATTTGACCACTGCTGATTCTGGGATTGTTAAAGGTTGTGTAATCCTGGTCTAGCTTTGAATTTGACCCTACTTTGAGCAAGGAGTTGAATTAAATGGCCTCCAGATAACTTTCCAAACAAAATTCTTCTCTGTTTCTGTGTTCCAGTTTGAGCCATAACCATTCCTGATTTGAGACAGTTGGCCTACTGGAACAGCAACTCTCCTACCCGTTTCATTTGATCATGAAAGGGCACCATGCCCATTTGGCTGTCCACTCATGCCTACACCATCCACCGGGCAGGCCTGTAAACGCGCATCCCTTCCCATGGCCCAAAAGCTGTAGAGGGAGACAACCTTCAATGGAAGTCCATGATGAGTGTTGAGATCGTGCACCTGCATCCAGGGAAAGATGCCCTCACAGCTTTGTCCTGGCTCCTTAGATGTTTCGTTATGGCACCGTGGGAATGATACCAATACTGTAAATCTCTCTCCCATCCCTCTTGCTCTCACCCAGCCCATGGCTTGTGCAAGGTTTGCTCAGAGCACGTGTAGCCATCTTGCCTGAACTCCAACAGTGGACAGTGGGATGACAAGACAAAACCACCAAAATCAAAGATCCATTGGCATCACAGAGCCTGCTGAAGAGGGGTCCGACCTTTATTCTGTCTACAAAAAGCCCAGGATGGAGTGGGGTTGGTGAATACTCTTTATTTGTTGACAAAAGTCTTGAGTTCCCATTTTTCCTTTGGCAAGGAAGGGAGTCCTGCAGCAGGGTGTTACTTGTGAAAAGAGGAGAAAAATGGAGAAAAATGCAAATATTATGGGGAAAAAAAATAATGTAAAACTTCTATTGAAAACCACTGGGAGAAGTATTGCATTAGAGTGTGAAGAAGTACAAGTATATGACCCTTGTGTGAACTTCTCAACCCTAGCAGAAGCATAAATTTAAAGTCTCTTAGCTGAGAAGTATTCTGGCACTGAACTGGTGTGTACAATCAGGATTTTGTCTGCAGGTATCAATGCACAAAATCTCTGCCGCGCGGAGCTCTGAGTCCCCTGAGGCTTCTTATGTTTTGCCTTCGCTTGCTATAATCCATGGCAGAGGGTTTCAGTGGCCGGGACGGCTCGGGCTGCTCCCCTCTCCGCCGAGCCTTGAGCGTTTCCGCCGTGCGCGAGGAAAAGCTCCTGGAGGAAGGTGGTCGGAAAGGCCCCGGTAACCGGAGCGGAGCAGAGCGCCGTGCGCTGCACAAACGCTCGTTGAAGATATATAACTTTTATCTGCTACCAATTGTCACAAATTGTTAAGGCAAACGATTTATGGCCATGTAGCTCACACTTACCCTGCTAGATTTCCATCTCTGGCTCCTACCTGGCACGTTCCACCGATTCCTCCTGCTTTTTGACTTAGGGCAGGGCAAAGCGAGTCTTATGAAGGAGATGGACTCTCCTGCTTTTCTAGGAAGGGTTTTTTTTGTTTTTGGCTTCTTCATCATTAAGCAAATGCTTTTGCTGAGTGACAACTGTTCCTGCTCAGAAACGGGACACAAAGTTTGGCTTTGTTTTAATCCTAGTATGTTTATCACGGGACTTTGAAGTGTTCACCCTTCATTTTTCCCTTCTCTATCTCTCCAATGCTCCGGGGTTGAGAAGGAGCAGGAAGAGGAAGGTCTTTCAAAGGGATGTTTCGCTGTTAAAAGTTCAGCATTGCTCTCATATGCGATTTTCCTGGATGGCAGTTTTATGGCTAAAACCTCTGTTTTAAAACTGGTGCACATTGGTGATATCATGAACATGCCACATAGTGTCTGATGTCCTTTAGCGACGGCAGATTTATAGCATTTTCCCTCATAAAAATCCTCCCTCTTGCCAAAAGAGGTCCAGCTGGAGTTATGAAATCAGCAAACAGAGCCCATGCTACGGTGAAGAGGCTTGGCCTTTTCAGTTCCCTTAATCTGTAGCGTGCAGTGCACGTAACCTTATACACTGGAAATTACACAGCATCGATGTTCTACCTTTGGAAAGGCTTCTTTATTTCTGCAGAGATGTGGAATCTGATAACACGTGGCCCTTGCGGCTGCTTTGCAATCAGCAGGGGGACGGTCTTATTCAATTATAATCGTGTCACAGATTCATTAAGGTCCATGTACAGGATGTAGTTAAAAGCCCGTGGGCCAAAAGAAAAAAAAAAAAGGAAAAAAAAAGAAAAAAAAAAAAGCAACCTAGCCCTAATTATGAGATACTACAGTCAGGTAGAGTCGCTTCAATTTTGAGTGCTTCAGCAAAGACACAATCCCTCCTTGAGTGTTCGGGAAGTGAGCAGTGGAGTTCAGATGTCACCATGAACAAATCTTAATTAATACTTTTTTTTTACAAATGAAATGTGTTCTGAATCTAGTGTGACTATCTGATCTCTAATGGCTCTTGTGTTGCTTGTGGTTAAATTCATAGGCAGTTAGGGGAACGGAGACAGATCCGATAGCTAACTAACCTCCAAATGGTTGAAAACCCAAATTCCTCAGTGGAATCCATACATGTCTGGATACAAAGTGAAGGGCTTCTCAGTGGCGCTTGCGTGGTGGGGATTTGGGGGTGCCAGAGCTGTCCATGATGGTGTGAGACGGGTCCGACCCGCTCTTGCTGCTTCCTGGCTTTCGCTCTGGGGAGGACACTTCAGTTGGCAAGGCTGGTCCTGGAAAGGCGATTCTGAAAATATAGGGGCTGAATTTGTAACCTTGGAGTCAAGGGAGTGAATGGAAAAATTGGAAACAAAAAGAAAAAAAGAGCAATGAAGAAATAAATGTCTCTGTGAATATGGGGTAAAAATCTAAAGACACACAAATAAATTACTGTGTGTCTTAAAAGAGAACAAAAAAAATCACAGAGAGAGAGTTGGCATTTTTTGTTGCGGCTTTGCAAACATGTCAGGGCAGCGGAAGGAGAGGAGAGGACCATCTCTCCAGCGTTGATTCCGCCCAAACCCATCACATCTGCTGCTTGTGCCGACCTGTGCCAGCCACGCGGAGCCGTCCCGGCCACCTCCCGCGGGAAGACGCAGGGAACACTCTGTTACTTTCCGTGCTGCTTAAAACGTTTGCATTTATTTATGCACCACGTTTAAGCCTTTATTTATTCTGCACGCGCGTGTGAATTTAATGGCTCGCTCTGTGTTTATCCATGGGCTTCGAATGCCCGGGCTGGCAAGAGGGTTTAACCCCAAGAGGACAGGCCACCTTTGAGCTCCCGTCATCTGCCCATCTGGGTGTTGGGAAGGAGGCCGACGGTGGCTTGGTGACAGGGATATTTGCTCAGCAGGTACAATATTGAGGTCACCAGCTCCATGCCCAGCGGCCTGCAGCTCCAGGGGTTGATTCCCTGTTTCTGACTTCAGTGAAGAGGCCGAGGAGCTGAGGAAGCGGCTTTGTACTGAGGAGAACTGCTCGTGAAGGATGGAGTTAATGGGAGGTTTGCGCATCCCTCTCTTCCTTGGCCTCTGCTTGGTGCTCTTGCTATTCTCAGCGACAAAAAGCTCCTGAGGGGCAGATGCCACCAAGTGCAGCGAGGGAGTAACCCTGCGGGGGCTCTGGCTTCAGCTCCGCGCCGC
The DNA here is from genome assembly GCF_000705375.1 of Tinamus guttatus. Next base: position 30,030 of record NW_010584005.1, on the reverse strand, counting down.
ACAAAAAAGGCAGGATACCAAAACACCCTGTCCTAGAGCCATGTCCATGCCCGTGGCCCCATTCGCGTCCCACATGGAGCTCAGAAGCGACGGGGAGTCCGTGTGTCACCATTGTTCATTGTTTGCAGCCTCAGATGTCACCCGGCAGCCGGGGGAGCTGGCGGCCCCTTTCCATTCGCAGAAATCTCTGGTTCCCACTTTGTTTGCCAGGAAACATCGGGATAACAACGGACCATGCTGAAATCCTACAGGACTGAAGATCCATGTGCAAGAGCTGCAGAGCTGCTTCAAAAAGGGGACGAAGGGGCTTCATGGGGGGCATTGCAAACCCTTGAGGTGCAACTTGTTCCTGAAGGGGCCCCACGGCTGGACCTGGGACCTGCAGGCGCTTGCCCTGTGCATTGCAGAAACTAGAGACGTTTTGAAAAGTTGAGGAGATGTCAAAGGAAAAAGAAAAAGAAGACACAACCAAGGAGCCTGCTGGGTCATTCAGCAATGTAAGGAAGGTGGGACAAGGATGAAAGAAGAAAAGCAACTGATTAATTAAAGAGGCAAAACCAAAGTTCATAACACTTCCACTTTCCAAAATCCAGACGTTGCCCAAATTAGTTTGGTTTTGCTTTAAAATAATTGTCTTGCAAAAAGGAAGTACTAATGCCTGAAAATGGTATTTTCCCCCAGAATCTTTTGGTTTTAGAAAAACTCTTTTTTTTTTTTTTCCAGCAAGAAGATGCTTCAAGAAACCTATTCCGAAAGGCCGGAGGTGGCTGTGTGCTAGTGCAGGTGCTGCTCTCCTCGGAAGCCCTGCATCTTCTCGCCTGTCCTGGTGGGAGGAATCTGATCTCGTCCCGTACAAATCCCATCGCACGAATGGCTGTGGCATTTTGCTGCCACGGCTTCCACATCCGAGCTCTTTGGATAAAGGAGATGGTCAGGGAGAGGTGAGAGCTGAGTATTATCACTGGTGCTCCGTATGGCACTGCATCCTTCCGGGCTTGTCCCCAAGCATCATCTTCTCATCACTCCTTGGGCACGTGGCAACTCCAGTATTGATTGAGGTGACATAAATGCTACCTACAGCAGGAAGGTGGCCACCAGGAGATGGGGACAGCACATTGCTTCCCTTTCACCCCCTGCCTCATCCTTACAATCCCCTCATCCTCCTCAAGCTGCTGTGAGAGAGGTTAATATTTCCGACATGAATCGATAACATGGAGCTCATTCCTTGTCAAATCAGTGCAAAGGAAGCAAACACCGCCTGTTTGTTTGGATTTTCTTCCCTCGTTAAGACCAGTTTATTTTAGTAGATGGTCTTTTGATTTCATTAATTAAAATAAGGCTGGACAGAGAATGAGAATGAGCACAGAGGACTTAGAAGCAATATATACAGAGGGAAGGAATCATCTTTGAATTTCTCCTGCCACTAAGGAAGTTGCAAGAGGTGAAGCAGATCTTTATCTCTCGACTCTGTCCTGAGCAGAGGAGAGGTTGGTAATTTTAGCCCGCTGTGGCGCTTTGTTAGAGTTGGATGTTGAAATTCAAGATCCTCGACAAGGAAGTGGGATGCACTGATGATGTATAAAACTTAGAAAAGAAAAAATATTGCAGAATGGAATAAAGTAAAGCAAAAATAGATAGTACAAATTATTATTCCCAAAACACCCAGTAGGTTTTAGCCTGGTTCCATCTTTTAGGAAAACCTTTGGGGATAGATCTTTTTTGTCTATTTTTTTGTTTGGTAAATATTAACAAGCGATTGGACTTTCAACTTGTGGACTCTTCAGACTGGCTGTGCTGACATGAGCAATTATTTCAGCACCGAGCTGCTGCATTATCAAGACAATATGCTCATACTAACTCACAGTGCCGAAATAGGAGTTGAGTAGATGCCATGTCTGCATCTGGAATAACAAATGCACCAAAAACCAGAGGTTGAGCAGGACAAACTCTATAGCAAATTCACAATTTTGACCTCAGATTTCTGGTTGGAGGCCATGTTAAACACAGGTTACAACATTACAGAATTTTGAAAAATGAAACTGTCTTTTAACTTTTCATTGATCTATTTAGTCTCATGATTGTTTTATATATTTTTAAAGCAATGATTAATAACCTCATCCTCTCTTTTTAAGTTTTCTTTTGGGTTGAAAAGCAGACTGCATCCCATCTAAAACAACCTGTTGCTCCTCAGGCCAGACAAATGGCCAAACGGTTGACTCCAAATCACTGCTGGGGAAGAGGAAGCAAAACAGTCCCCCCTTTCGGTTTGACTTCAAGCAAATTTTTGCTTTGTTTGTGTTGCCAATGACAAAAAAAGCTTCTCCCTGGGTGAAGGTACGTGGTGTGAACAGCGATTAAGCCCCTTGCATCGATTGAGTTCCCAAGAGATCGGGCTGGCGGCTACGGCATCAGACTAATGGTGAAATGTGATGATCTTGTAGGACGTGCATGGCACGTGGGATGATCTCTTGGGCCATGTATCACACCATGTTTTGCTTGTTACCTCACTGCGACAACTTGCGCTTCCCTAGGAAATTACGCGGGGCCTTCTGGAACCAAACGGGCTGCAACATGTGTCACAAATTGCTTGAAAATGGGAGGAAGTTTAACTTTCCTTGTAAAAAAGAGCAAGGACTGTAATTTATTACTGTAAACAAGAATGAGACGATAAAAAAATAATTAAAAAAAGAAAACGTCAAGCTCCCTTTGTTCAAAATTTGAAAGACCTGAAGTCAATTGTTTCCTCCCTTGGCAGGTCTGGTTTCTATCAAGCAGGCAGAGAGTCTTTTGTTTCTAGCATTCAAATCAACAGGCCAGTAAGAGGAGCTTTGAACTGCAATTTGTCTTTATGTATTTCGAAAATGTTCTTCCGACGTGTTTACATGTTGGCTGGCAGCTCTCGCCAGAGTCAGCGCTTTCTGGAATGATTAATCAAACGATCAAGTCCCTGATTAATCAAAGTCCCTCTTGACAGTGCAATCCTTCCTTTCAATCACCTGCTGAGTCTCTGCTAAAACCAAACAAGCAAATGATTAAACTTTTTTTTTTAATGAAAAAATAGAAGAAAAAGGAAAAAAAAAGTGGTGTGTCTCACAGATTTGGCACTTTCCAAAGGACATACCTCGAGGAGCAAGGGATCTTGGACTACATTTGTGATGCAAACTGGAACCTTTGGCTACCAAATGCAGGATGTGGTGTATCCTGTTCAAAGAGGCACATATTTCACATGTTTGTGTTGGCTCCTCTCAATCAAAGCATGCTGTGATTCAGCTACACTAAAAATTAACAATCTATGTTATAGCCATGTATTACATTACGCCCCATTTTTTCTGAAAAATCTTTTCCAGAAAGATATCTTCTAAAGAGAAGGGAAGGTAGGTAACAAAACCCTTGCAAATGTTTTCGTAATAATTATTGCATGGCCATTAAATCGTGCCACTTTAAAAGATCAGCTGAAATATCTGTAAATATTTTCTCATCTCTGTCAGAGCGGTACAACTCTTAATAACATACATCTGTCTCCATTTCTGCATTGAATTGAAGGTGGATTTTTATGTCAGCAGCTCTTCAGTGTCACTGCAAATGGTAAAGAAGAAGAGAAAGAGTCAAATAGGTTTTGTCATAGGGGTTGCTGTCCCACAGCAACTTGGGAATTCATGAAATTGGTCTGGTTTTGTTTCAAAGGATGGAAAACAGGCTGGATTAGATCAGTGGATTCTAACTAGTGGCGCCAAAACACAAGACTGAAATCTCTCTGGTGGCTGGCAGCATCTTCTGAGTCTGCTGGTAGACTTACCAGTGCTCTAACACTGTCGTCTTTACAGCTTATAGGATTTCAGACTCTTTGTTAGTAACCATTTTCAAGTGATGTCTAAATATTGTCCATCTTGTTTGGGGGAAAAAATAGCCTGAGTTATAAAAGAAGTAATCAAGCAAGACCAAGAGCCAGAGTAGGCTTCCTCCATACTCCTGACATAGGAATCTCTCCATCAGCGCTCCTTTTGGGTCCCTGGCTGCACCTACTTCTAAATTACTAGTAGTTCCTCTTGCTGCAGTCTGGTCAATGGTCTTGCCTTGCCCCTTGGTGGCTACAAAAGTTGGCTTATTTGTTGATGCCAGCAAAGAACCTCATCCAATGTGATACGAATGAGATCTTCAGAGTGTTTCATTTTCAACCAACGCTTCCAAAGAAACCCCATTTTGTTTCTAGCACAACTCTTTTAGATAATGTGGTTTGCAAGCTTCATAAAACACCCCAATCTTGTTTCTTTCTTCTCAGCCTTTAAAACAAAGTTGACCAATGTTCATGCTTCCAGTTGCATAATTCCTCCTCAAAACCAAAACTATAAAACATGTTTTTCTCTCCACTTGAATATATCTTGTTCTGTTTTCAATAACCTGTGCATGGCATTTTGGGTATTTATCACCCTAGAGAGGTATGAGAATGTGAAAAAAAAAAACCCACCACCACCAACAACAGAAAAGAAGCCAAAATACAAATCTTGAGAGAAATGCAAAAAAGCATTCTTTTATTTGCTTTAGTGAAAGAAACAGTTGCATGTCAAGTAACCGATGGCCAAAGAATACAACACCTCATGTCTTTTTAAAGTCATATATTGCTTAAAAATAACAAATCTCTTCTGAACCTTGACCATGGAAGAGACTTCTGATGGTTGGAACCATTCAGCAAAGCAGTTAAAGCAGTTCAACACGGATGCCTCTCACTACACACCTAAGTCATGATTTTAGCAGAAGATGAAATCTCAGCTACCTATGCTAAACTGAGTGAATCAATACATGAATTGATAGAGAAATATAGATTAATGTGACTGATATTAATTTGACACATTTAAAAATATTGTCGAGCACTTTTTCATTTTGGACACTTTTAATATTTAAACAAATGAGGAAAATACCATCTTATGCTTGACACAAATCTTATCCAATTTGTTACTCAATGTCTCCAAATATTCAGAGATGCCAAGTAATTTCCAGTTTTTATCAAATTTTAACTTTGGATTATGACTTTGGGATATTATGTTCAGAACTTCCAGTTTTTATCAAATTTTAACTTTGGGATATTATGTTCAGAACCGCATGGAGCTTTTGAAGCAGAATTTCCTTGGATTTAATATATCCCTTTCAGATCTTTGCCTTTAGATGGAAATTCATTCTGAGCCAGTAATACTATATGTTATTTCTAAAACCTGAAGTTTATAAAGCACATAATGAAATTTAAGTCTTCGGCCCAGGTGGAATCATGAATTAGCATTAAGTTCTCCGGGAGCTGCAGGGGGGGCTGCCTTTTTCATGGCTTTGCATCATCCTGGACAGACCATGGCCATGGCATAAAACATCTGCAAATGTGACCTGCCCTTGGGGGTGGTTGCTCAGGAACCTTGGGGTCGTGTTTGTGTGTGAACGAAAAAGGCAAATAACTGCTGTTGTTATTTGGATCATAGCAATGGCACAACCTTAAACACAATATTAAGTGAGAAGATACAAAACTACATCCATATTTGTTATAAACCATTATAAGAATCATTCCCTATATAGAAAATTTGCCATTTCAGATCTTAGGCCAGTCCCATACTATCTAATTCCAAAACAAAAATAGTTCAAACCCAGCCTGCTCAGTCTGCACTGTCCCTGTTGTTTCACGGATACAAGACAACCTGAAGTTTCCTATAGTTTATTTTGCATATTATTCTGCAGAATATTTTTCTCTCCAGCTCTGAGCTTGGAAAACCTGCTGAATACATGAACAACAAGAGAAGAAAAGTCACGGTGGGAGGACTTAATCCTCTAATACTTACCCTTCTATCCATATTATACCAAGGAAGTAGCTCTGAGGAGCATCATCTGAATGGCTAGAAATCAAAGCAGACACATGCTCACAGTTTGGGTCAGGACTTGCCTATTCACACTGACTTTCTGATTGTTAAAGCAAATGGGGAATTCAGAGGGTGCAGGAGTTGCCCCCCGGGCCCCCTTCAGCAGCTCCATTGCAACACCGGGCTGCCCCTCCGCGTTTCAGGTGGGTCTGGCTTGCCTGGAGGGAAGAGTCTGTTTCTGTAGCGTTTTATGGAGTTTAGACACTCTTTGGCCCTGCTAGGAAATCCTGATTCTAACCCAAAAGTCACACTGGTTGAAAGAACACAAATGCACCCGAGCAGGGGGAAAAATCAGCGAAGTCCGTCGCAGTGGCTTGTGGCAGGGAAAGCCAGGGTCTAGGCCAGCACAGCAGGGAAGCAGGCAGGAATTTCAGCTAAACTGTGACTAATGAACACTGTGCACCGCGAGGCATCTGGGCTGCTGACCCCTAAACTATATCTCGATTAAAGAGCTGGATTTCAGAGAGGCGAGGGTTCAGGTGCAGCCGCTCAGCGGCAGGAGAAGGCGTTTCACTAGTCCATGTTTATGTCTTTTATGTCTTATCCACCTGACAATCACGGGTTTGACCCTGGGGCTTGTTGGTAGAAGCAGAGTGTATTTCATACCTATTTCCTAGCCTTCCTTTTTCATTCCTTGGAAGCTTCAGAAAGTGGTTTATATGCAAGCCCACCACCCAACGGGCAGCTTAAGTGCGCTCAGCTGAGCCTGATGGGCTCTGCAGTGGGTTTGCACACTCGAGAGGGCGAGCACCAGGGCTTGCGGAGCCCAGAACAAAACCTGCAAACAAAGGAGCTGTTCAGAGCTGTTTTCCTTGGAGCAGCCGTCGGATTATATCTCACCGCCCAGCAGGTAGGCACCTCGCAGAGCGCTTAGCCGCCTCGCAGCGCTGAGGCGCTCAGGCAACGAGCGGAGCGGTTTCATCCCGTCTGTCGCACACCGCCTCTTGCAAGGGCTCCAAAACTCACACGGCCCCGTGCCCACCGCCGGCTCCCGGAGCCGAGTCGCTTTGTTTGTTGTCTTTGGGCCTGGCGGGCCCGCAGCTGCGCTGTGGCGGCCGCGGCCCCTCCACGGGCACCTCGGTGGGCCGAGCGGCGCGCGGGGCCTTCCCGCCGCCGGCACTCGGTTCTGGAGCGACAGCGGCACCAGGTTGTGGCCATCTCTTCCCTTCCCCTGACCTGTGGCCACCTCTCTTGCCTGTTCCCAGAGCCTAGGGCCGCCTGGGCTTGTCCCGCACTGGCAGGGCCCAGTGGCCCTCCGAGCCTGATGGCATTTCTCATGATCCAGGTCTCTGCTGTGGACCCCAGGCTGGTCACTTCTGCGCATCATAGTGATTCTGAGAGGGATCTTGTTCCGGCACCTCCATGTTTTTCGCTCTGCTGCTGCTCCTCTTGCCGTAACACCTGTGTTGCCCGAGTGCTGTGAGTGTCCTTGGACAGCAGGAGGGACAAGGTGCAGGTGTCACTTGCAAGAGCCTGGTCAGCTTCTTATTGAAATAATTGGCCCAGCTAACCACAGAGTGCACGAAATAATCACTGTGTGTAAATCCCTTTGGGAACACGTCTTTCCTCCAGCCTTAAACAGAGGCTGAAACCCCTGCATCCAAGCAGGGATGCAGCTGCCTCTGGCCTTTAGGAGGCCATTCAGGGGAGGGAGAAGCCCAAAGTGCATTTGCACTATTCAGAAGCATGGCATAGCACATATAGCTATTTATATTTGTCCCCAGGGTGACAAATAGCTTTGTGTACCCGAGAGCTGCTCCAACACCCTGCCCAGGGCAGATGGCCTTGCACGCAGCTGAGGAGTCCTGCCCAGGGATGGAGATGGCCCCGTCTTTCAAGCTGGACAGCAAAAGGCATCTGACACCCTCCAGCAGAACAGGGGCAGCCCGGCTGCCAAAGCTCCTCCTCACATTGCCCACACAGCAGCACGTTTAAATATAACATTACAAGTATCTCCTGTCTGCTGGGAGGGTCATCATGTCCCCTCCCCAGATCAGCATTGGTTTTCCAGGGGACACTTTCCTGGCAGCACTGTCCGGGCCATCCTCGGGGGCAGAAGGCTCATCTCATCCTGCACGCAGGCTCTGCAGAAGTGAGGAAATGCACAGTGTAGGCTGGGATCTCTCCCTTCTCCTGATTGCCTTCGGATAGAGCAAAACAGCTCCTGGCTTCCTCCTGCTCGCTCTGTTCCCAAAGAAGAAGCATTTATTATACACTTTTAATTAAGATTTAGGCTGATAGAGCAAAATGTTGCTGCCTCTCCCTATCCTGCCTTCGTGGACAGGACAGCTGAATGCAATTACAGGAGGAAAACTTTGCTTTCATGATATACTACTCATTTTTTAAATGCGGTCTTTGCTGATGTCCAATAAAATAATAGAATATAAATCACAGAAATCTAAAGTCTCAGGGCCTCGGTGTCCAACAGGTGGCCTCCAAAAAAGCCAACATTTCCGAAGATTCCCACAGTGTGTCTAAAAAGCTCACATCGTAACTGCATCACATTTATATGAGAAAGAAAATCTGGGAGTCCTTGCACCTGAAACTATAAACGGGCCCTTGCTCCCTTCAAGCATAGGCAAAACTGGCCAGAAACATGGTCTTCCTCTGGGGACGGTGCTTGAACCCCGCTGCCAAAGCCCAGGTGAGTCCCCACGCGGGGAGCGGAGGCAAAGGCTCCTCACGGTTCCCTTCCCGCCTGCGGCTTGGCTCGGCCTCCCGGCTGGGAGGGCCATGCTTCTGCCCTCACCAGGAGAAGTATTTTTTAAAAAATGCATATCTTCATGATTTATTTTTCACGATTTTCTGGGCATTTTTTTGGTCAATAGCTGTCTTTCTCAGTATGCTCAATGACCCATTTTGGGTCCCTTTAGCAAAGAAGCAGGAGCAATTCCACCCCATTCTTCCCATTTCCACCTCAAAGTATTGCTATTTTTCCATCTCCAAAAGGGTTTCATTAGTGCTTTCCAGCCAGTTCCCTTCTGTGGCCTTTAAAAGCAAGTCAGTCGTTGACGTTTCGGTAGCTGGTTCCGTCTCAATTGGTTCAACTGCATTGATTCCACTGGCACCTAATTTGTGTGGAAGAGTGTTTTCATGTGCACAGATACATGTAATGGTTTGGAAGCCAATTCTGTGCCTGATATAATTAAATCCAGTGGTCTTGTGTTCCTTCAGATTTGGACAGTGGAGAAATTACGGGAATACCAGATCTTTATGGAAAAGTCTTGCAGATTTTAATAATAAAAACAATAACCATTCTTGGGTTTTGGAGGTTTTTGAATAGGATTTAAAAGAGAATTACATCATAGCAATTCTGCAGAATGTATTTAAAAAAAGCTTTGAGAAAGGGGATCGTTTGCTATCAATTTTTAAAGATTACACAGCCATTTCCATAGATTATTTCATTTCTCTCCAATCCTACTGGTTGCACTCCTATTAATTTCTGTGGGACTTTCCCATATGGCGCATATTACTTTGGCCGTAAAAGTGCTCCCGGAGGCAAGAGAGGCTGTGAAAGACCTTGTACAGCCGCGGGTCAGTCCATGGCAATTGCACTTGCTTGGATTGAGGCTGTCAGGTTTGCAAACCGGTTAGTGCTGCTGTTCCCTGCATGTTCTCCTGAGCTTAGTGCCCCATGGGGACTCCCCTGTGGTAGGAGCTGTGTGGATTGTCTTTGCTCCATGGAGGACGCTGTCTTTGTAACTGGTAGAGCTTCCTGCCTGAGATGGCCATGGCCCTGCACGTGGTCTAGCGGGTTTGCTGGAGCCCTTCACACTTAGCATCAGTGGGATGTTGAAGATCCAACTGTGATCCCTTAGAGCTATTCAACTTCAATCAGCTTTTTCTCCCAGGCTTCCATTCGTTTGTACCCTCTGTCCCAGCTTGTCCCTGTGAGCTGCAGTGAGGGCTCATGTGGTGCCATCGAGCAGCCCAGAGCTGCCCTGCTCCTCATGCTCAGACTGGGTTGGGGTTATTGCCCCTTTACCTCCCTGGGGCTTTACCCGAGTCCCTCTGGATGTGCTCAGCAACCTCGCTGCCCATCTGACCCTCGGGTTGTCACTGCCCATCCGGCTCTGGTGCCCTCTGGAAGCAGATGTGGTTAAATAACATCACTTGACCATTAGCCTTGGCCAGGACCTAATCACTTATCAGAAGCTGATCTCCAAAAAGCTGTAGCCGCAATTACAGCCAAATGGCCTAAACGTGACCAGCTCCGCTGCCCTCTGGCCCTTTGGGACACCAAGGTGCGCGTTCCTGCTTGTGGCCAGTGTTCCGTGGGTGGTGTGGGGGGCGAGCGAGATGCCTTTTGCTTTTCACCTTACCATTGACCTTTCGATTTATTTTGCTTAACCCAAGCCTACCGAATGGTAACCCGTCTCGCAACCTGCAGGATAGCCTTACACCTCGCTGGGTGGTGCACACCGTCAGGCTTGGCTCGCGCTCGCTCGGCAGCGATTTATTTTTCTTCTCATACCTTCTGAAAGTGGATACCACCAGTGGATGGTGGGGTCAGACTTAACCTTCTCTTTCGCGAGCTTAAGTAAGCAAATGTCTTTGAGGGAACTTCAAAGCAGGGAATCAAGAGAGGGGCAGCTTTTTAGCCCTGTAACTAATAGCTTGGCATGTTGAGATCAAACTCCTGCACGATGCTGAATGTGCAGGCCACTTGGCTATACCAGTGTGTAATATCAGCCCAGAAGAAGGCATGATTCAGGCATGAACTGGCACAGCTGCGCTGCTCCCAGTGCACTGCTTTGGATTTGCAAAAGCTGCAGATCTCACCCGCAAATTGTCATTTGTGATTTTGAACGTGCCCGTTTCAGAGGAGGAACTGGAATCCAGAGCAGCATGTCTTGACCTGGTTGCATTGGGAGCAGAGGGGCCAGACCCTGATTTCGATGAAACTCTGTTGTCTTCTTCCTAAGGAACACCTGCCCCCCTCCATGGATCTTCAAAGCACAGGCAGGCTTAGCTAGAAATCACGTAACAGTGGGAACTGAGTTGTGTAACAGCAAACGTAATATACGGCAAGGTCTTTGCTGTTACTGTCCTGCTGCATTTTTTGACATATAAAATTGTTTTATATTACATATTTTCCCATGCCCTTTCCCTGCTTACGCTGTCTGCTGCAACTCGTTGCTAATGACGTTTGTTGACAAGCTCAGCGCATTTTGATAAGTCTTCTGCCAAGGCGTCTCTAATAAAAATAAAAAGAATGACAAGTGGAACGGCACAAAAAGGGTTCCAACAGCAACAACTGGAGGTTAAAGCAGCATAAAACAGGGGGAAATCAAAACAAAAACAAAAGAGAGAGAGCCCAGATTGCCTTTGTTAAGAACATTTAATGCTTAATTTTGTTTTATAGCTCTGGCTCACAAGCTAGCCGTGCATCTCTGGATTCCCATCGCTCTCTGTTGTAGGAATCCGCCTTCAATCCCTGTGGGAGAGAGGCAGCCTCCTGTGTGTATTCTGCACCTCAGTCTCTGCCCAGGTCTGTTAGGAGCAGAGCGAGGCCGTGTGTCCTGTGCCGTGGAGGTGCTGCAGCAGTGCCCTGCTCTCCAGCACCCCCGGCACAACTGGCCTCTCTGCTGCCAAGGGGCACAGATGCGGCAGTGCTGAGGTGGGACAAAGCCAACGTGGAGAGTCCTGCCAAAATTCCCCACTGGAGATTTCCTGCTTGGCATCCCCAGCGACCGGCCACCCTCGAGGTCCTTCCTGCGTCTCGGCACAGCTGGCGAGGACGCGTGTGAAGCTGCTCGAGGGTGAAGTTCCCAAGCGTGCCCAGCTGCTCCTGGCACCGCATCTGGGACAAGCCACAGACCGTAACACCTAAATCCATTTGCTCCTTCCCTGCTTCTTTCCCCATCACCACATGGTTTTGGAAAAGACGTGCGTTTTCTCAGCTCTGCAGCAATCCCTCCCACAATCGAAAGAAAATCCAGCGCTGAGTGCATGATTCACCGAACGAGTCTTGGTTTGGTCACTGTCAAATGGTGACCTTGAAACGGAGCAGGTGGATCAGGAGAGCCCTGGAACACACCCTGCTGCATTCCTGATCGGCTGGGATATGTGTCTTGTGACTATGGTCAAGCATGAATAGACCGTACAGCTGATGTATGATGTACAGATGCACAGATAGCAGCGAGTGGCCCAATGAGCAATTTCAGTGCGGCACATAAACAGGCCTTCCTCAGCATAGGGCTCGGTGAAGTCAACCAAGTTCAAGCCCTTTTCCCCTTCCCTTTGCTGAATTCAGGGAAAATCACAGAAAGCACCAGATGCCCCATATGGAAGAGTCTTGCAGAATTTAATAAAAACTTTTTTTTTTTAAAGAATCCTAAAGCTTTCTACAACCTTTAATAAGTCATCTTAGCTGTTCTACACAGTGTCATGACAACTTTTTCAAAGGCATTGGAATAACACAGTATCTAACTATTTTAAAGTCCCAGGATCTGGGTGAGCACAACTGTCTCTGCCAGCACCGTGAGAACCAATGTCTCAATTTGGCTTAGTCCGTGCTGTAAAGGCCTAGATTTGGCACTTCTCCCTTGTGAAACTTGATGCAGTCCCTGTTCCAATGGACCAGGGCTGAAATTACAGGTGTCCCGAGAGCAGAAAGCAGAAGGTCTCTGTCACGGGACAGGAGCAGCTGCAGGGTGGGGAGATGCAGCCGGTACATCCCTCACATCCCTGCCCGTATCTACGGCCACTCACTAACCCTGTTATCTGAGCCAATTTTAGCAGCTCAAGGGGGAAGCACCATTTGGGAATCTAACGTAGTGCCTTTTAGTCAGGAGCGGAGGATTAGGGGGAGATCAGATCTGGATTCCTCTGCTCGTGCCACAGAAGATATTTTTAGTGCCCTTGAAGCCAGCTGGAGCTGTGTTTTGCAGAGGGGAGCACCCTGCTCTTCCACCATTGCCCATGGCAGGGCTGTGGGAATGGTCTCTGCTCGGTCAGTAAGGCTCCCAGGGGATTTTTCAAACTGAAGTTTAAGGGCATTTAGGAATCATTGATTTTCCTGGGAATTAAGGTCTTAGGCTCCTCCAGTTGTCTGCTGCTAAACTTCCATCTCCCCTGGAAACCCAAGGGATCCCCATACCCGAGCCCCTTGGGACATGGGGGAGTCTCAGACCCCACAGCTACAGTGGATGTGAGTGGATCCTCACAACTGTGTGCAATTGCTTTGTGTTTCCTGAGAAAGCTGTCTCCTGCATCCTGAAAGATGTCAAAAATTGGAGTTTAAGCTGAAAGCGATGCCTTCAGGACATGTGTCCCCATGGCTGAAAAGTGCTATTCTGCAGGGAGCCAAGAGTAGAAAGATGTAGCACTCCCCCAAAAATAGACCAGATATGTAGGAATAGAAAGAAAGGTTGGCCAAGGATGAAAGGTTGGCCTGGGATGAAAATAATAATGCGATTACTTGATGGATAAAGGATGTTCTGAGGCCAACCATTAGACGTTAGCAAGGATCATCTGGTGAAGGTAAAGGGATGTGGGGGTTTAAGAATCACCTAGGAAGGCTGCTGGAAAAACCCTGGATGGAGAAGAGGCTGTGGGGCCTCTAGGTTGTTGCCTGCTCCTTTGTGATCCCACACTCAGAGTTGTACCCTTGCAACCTTGATAATGCGCCAGAGTTTTGCAGCCTGCGTGTAGGCCCTGGTGGTGAGAACCTGCCCCGGGCTCTCATCCCTGGACCCCAACAGGCACCGGTGGGGCCGGGAGAGCTGCCGGGTGCCTGCTGGGGGCTGCCCGGGGCTCTGCGGCCCTTCCCGTCGGATCCGGGGGCTCTGTGCGGGGCCGGGCCTGCGCCGCGGCCTGCTCAGGCCCACGGCATGGCCACAGGGCCTCTTTCCTTCCCCCTTCCCCTCGGAAGAGGCCGGTTCGGTTATTTTGCAAATCTTTGTCAAACGCCTTATTTTTTCCTCGTGAAAACAAAACTGCCAAAAATTTCAGCAAGTTTGAATTGGAATGCTTGCTCCTATTTCTATTTTTTTTGGTAAAAATCTCCTTACAGAGACCTGTGAAAAATTCTGCTTTCAATCCAAGCTGTTTTTTTTTCTTTTTTTTCCTCCTGGAATACTCTTCAATTTTCCTTATACAACTGAGCATATCTCCACTGCCTCCCCTTCAAAAACAGTCAGTAAAGAAAACAAGGATCCTAATCTGGGGGCTGAGCAAAGACATGAGTCTGTCCCAACACAAAATGCCACCCATTTCATATCTCTGGAGAAAATCTTTTTTTTTCTCCTTCTTTTCATCTCACGGGTTTTTTCCTTTGTTCCATGGGGTCGACTTGGGACAAGCCCTTCCCTTCCCAGTTTTCAGTATTACACAAGTGGACCAGAAAAAAACAGCCATTCAACTGCTCTAACCACAGCCTAAATGAGAGCTAGAAGATATTTCAGCTGCTCCTCTTGGTTTCCTCTTCTCCCCATCGCTGGCTCAGTAGCTCCAACAACCCATTACACTAATTGTTCTCTTCCAAAATCCGACTGTCAACAAAAGGCAGGGAACCAGGCTAGCAGTTTCGACTGGAATTTCCACTGCTTTGGTTTCTTCCTGGCTTTGATTTTTATGAACTTGTTTGCCCTCCAACAAGCTTGACATTTTGTGATCTTTTCTAAACCGACATTTGCTCGCGCAAACGCTGACAAATACCCAATTTGTTATCGGGAGCAACGTTTCACAGGGGGCCAAAGCAAATGTCCCTCTCGCTACATTGCTCCCAGTCTGTGATGGGACAATTGAAGTGCTCGTGTGAGGATGGAAACTGTGCGAGCTCTTCGGTGCGAAACCAGCTTTTGGGCAGAGGCGCTCAGGTTTCCATAGGAGCTTTTCTTTCCCAAATATGCTTAACGCCTGCCCAAAATGTCCCTTCTCCTGCCAAATTGGGACTCTGCACTTCAGTGCACATTGCCAGTGTGGAGGCCTGTGCTTGGGTCCTGCAAATGTTTAGCAATATATTTTTGACACTAGAAAGAACAAACACTGTGGTATGATGGCATCTCTGTGTTCCGGGCACCGGGAGCACTGGGGTGGAGGCAGGAGGCTGTGGAGTGACTGGGATCACCGAGCGGAGACCTGTGTCGGCTGCAGGAGCCTCTTCCCGGGCAGCCCCAGGAGCGCCGGAGCGAAGCCAGTGGAGCCCGTGGCGGCGGTTGTG
>NW_010584004.1:5043-64578 GCF_000705375.1 Tinamus guttatus | reverse complement strand
TAATTTGAGTGACATCCTTGTCACTACTTCAAGCAAAAGAAGAATAAAATATACATGAATGTTTTGGGTTTTGTAGCCATTTCAGGGAGCACATTCTGTAGAAAAGCTTGGCTGAGATGCCGCATCTTATTTTGTAGTGTAATCTTCTAGACAGTAAGAGTGTTACAAGATAGGACAGAATGACATGACCCCGTCTGTTGATGTTCTTCATCTAATTTTCTAGTGTTTTCTTCTAATGCAATGACTATTTTCATGTTATATTTAAACGCCCCAAAGATCAGTCATTCTCACCCAAGAAAACACTGCTGAAAGCAGTGGACCAGTTTCTTGCTGAATAAATAAAAATGGTTTCCAATTACTTGCTAAAAAGGTGAAAATGATTGAGGAAAGTGTCATTAGTCCATGTATTTACCTCTTTTGTGTATATAAATTGAATTCTTGCTATTAGAGCAAAATATTGGGTGTAATTACATTTTCTCTTTTTCTCTGCATGTAACATATTCTCATGTTGAATTCCTACAATGTTGATTATTAATAATATGATGTAATTTTGACTACTTCAAGTATGATACAGTATAGAAATTTTGTGCTGGTCTGTGTTACTTAAGACTTTTGGATTCTACTGCATTTCTGCCATTGCTGTTGTGGGCAGAGTTGGTCAAACAACTTCATTGCTGTACATGTATTCTTCCTCCTGCAAAATGCAGGTAATTATGTTTATCTGTTTTGCTGATGCAAAGTACTAGAGTGGAACCTAGATAATTTCATTAATAATGAGGGCTTGGCATTTTGATCACCAGGATATTTGATGTGAAAGTAAAGATTGAAAGGCAGAAATTAGTATGGAAATGTGGATGGTAAACTATTTAAATGCACTTAAGAATATAAGATGCAAAACTGCTGTCTGGGCTTTACTATCAAAAATGACCTATTAGGAGTTGTAGTTTTATTATGTATTGAACTAATCCATATCTGTAAAGTGCTTTTGTCAAGATTGCTGTAAATTTCAGCTTGCACCCTGAAAATCAGCAATTGAAATTCTTGCCTCTGAAATAGAATCTCCTTCTAGAAGTAATTCGAATTTCCTTAATTGCATTTTTCTGTAGGGGTATGTACAGATACCAAAATTTATGAAGGCAGCAAACAGTTATGTTTTTTTTTTGCTTTGTAATCTTTTGAAATAAACCTGGTTTATTTACCTAATCCTGTATGTTTCTGTCATTATTATGTTACTTAATCTGAAACAGTCATACAATAGCTATACAACAGGAATGTCACAGTGTTAAAAACATATCCTATATCTAATAATGTACTTCTCATGATAATAGTGTGTTGTATTTCAGCACTGGCACTTCCCACTGATTGTAGTGGAGCTGTTGCATTATTAGCATTTTTGAACATTGATTCACTTTTGCGAACAAACCTAGTTTAGGCTTCTTTTCACTTTCATTTATTTGGCCAAGATGAAGTGGTTCCTGTTCCTCCGGGCTTTTAAATATATCTCTACCTTCTCTCCTAACTCAAGATTTCTTCACTTCAAATTTATCTGTTTCTGTGGTTCTTACTGGTTTGACATAAAACAAAATCAATGATATGTTATCAGAAGAAAGTCCAGGATGTTGAATCTGACACTGTACTCTGCCTAAATCCTAGCTCTCCTCTCAAGTTATGTCACTCTTCTGAATAGATCATTTTAAGATTGTATTGAGCATTCTGGTGCAGCAATTGTTTTTCCAGATGGCACAGCATACTTCCAAAGGCTGTGAAACTGCCATTTAAACAGGCATCAGCTACGTGTGTAGCCACAGGCACCAAAAATCTTTACAAAGACCCTGGTTGTTGCATGTCAGATAATATATCCAGGAGGAAAACAACATGAAAAGATTGCTTAAATGATCAAAACAGAAGCGATGAATAATGACATGACGCTGAGAATTTCTGAGCACTGAGCCGATAACAAAGCACACTTCTCAGTTCTCCCCAAACAGAACCTGTCAGGAAAACAAAGCAAGTTAAAACCAAGTAGCACAGACAGATCTTCTTTCTCTCAGTTTTGATCCTTTGCCTGCTACTTTGAAGAGTGGGTTGCATAACAGCTTGAACGAACTGTTAATATTTCAATTATTTAAAAGGTCATCAATGTGTGGGAGAGTTATGCTAAAAGCTAGAGAAGGTTTTTGAAATCAAACAGAAAAGGCAGAAACAAACTAAGGGCAAACAAACTAAGAACAAATGAAGTAGAAGAATAAACCTTAGAAAAAAAGTCTATATGGAGACCACTGCCTTCAATTCATTCACTTGCCTGTGGCATTGAAAAACTGCATAGGATGTAACCATGCTACAGTTTCAGCTCTCCTACCTCCTCACTTAATGGAGTATCAGTTGTTTCTATTTTATCCATCCATCTACTGAGGATGTAACCATGCTACAGTTTCAGCGCTCCTACCTCCTCACTTAATGGAGTTGTTTCTATTTTATCCATCTATCTACTGAACCATTGATTTGTTATCCAGTTACCTTTGCTTATTTTAAGCACTGTAAGGTAAAAGTCTTTTCTGAAAGGAAAGATGACCAATAATTTTGACTTGTGGGACAGTAGCAGAAGCTTTTAATTGGAATTCGGGAGATTGTTCTGAAGCCAAAATATTTTATACCTCTAACAAAAAAATAGAATAAATGTAAAGTATTTTTTGTGCGTAAGTGGTTTGGGACCAGTGCTGACAGAAGACAGTTCAGTACCTGTAGAAATGAATGCCGATAATGCCATGGACTACATGGCATCCCTCTTCTGTACCTAGACTGTCTGCAAGAATAAGATCATGCATCTAGTGCTATCTTTAAGATTAGAGGGAGAGAGAGAGAAGTTTGTGTGGTTCTTGAAGGAGGTTTTTAAACAGATTGAAGGAGAGGAAATACTAGAAACTCCCTTAAAATATAAAATAGAAGCATGATATTAAATGCACAGCTGCAGAGCAATGGCAATTTGAGGAGGTTCATCTGTGGGCCTCCAGGATTTCCCTTTATTAGCAAGCCCTGGAAACTAAACCCAAAAGTCTATTTGGGATTGCATTAAGAGCCAAACACTGTTTTACTGGAAGAGATGAATAACATTTAGATCCATGCTTCCTCAAATCCTTGATATCTGTATTTTGGCCACTTCTGTTACAGAGATTCTAAAAGCCAAAGTGAATCTCACTTCATCCTTGGACTCCTGCAGAGCCCTCTGCATCCAGAGTCACGGCTCTTGCCCAGAGACATTTAACTGGCACAATGCAGCTATACCCTGCTATTTTCTGCCAAGGATGTGTTCCTGAAAAGCGCAGTGGCTAGTGATTTGCTGGATGTTGGAGTCATATTTCCCATACAAATTAATTTTTTAGCAGAGGAGTTACATAAATGAACTTGAAAAAGCACTGTTTTAGATAGAGACAGGATATGTGCCATAAAGAATGGAAAGACAGTATCATCATCTGAAGGAGATGCTGGTTTTGAGCAGCTGTTTTTTCCAGGACAGATCAGTCCTCTGAAGGAGCTGCTTTACCTGTGGGACTGAACGCGCAATGTGAATCTTTTGATGTGGGCATTCTTGGTGCCTCTTACTGAATGGTTATATTTTTGCTGTTATAATCTTCCTAAGATGAACCAAGATTAACCAAAGACGAAGGCTAGTAAAATAGGGCAGTGATAATGGTTAGCAGAGCATGGCACTGATAACAAATAGAACATTGCTGTAACAAAATCTCTTATCTGTGCTTCTCTCCCACACGTAAGTTCATATAAAGAACTGTTTGCTATTGTACTTGACCCAAAGAAACTAGTGAAATCTCCCCAGGAAAGTACCCAGTTCTCCTTTGTTTTATGTTGGAGAACTGTATGTAACTGGCTTTTGTAGTCTCTCAGAAGGCTACGAAGTTTGTGTATCGTATCCGGAGTGATATATTGCCATCTTTTCCTCAAGACTTTGCCTTGGAGAGCTTTCTGGATCCTCTCTTTGCAAACCCAGGGATTTCCGCTGTTTAATTAAAATGTTTTACGAAGATGTACAAAAGGTCTGAGAGGTTTTGTATTCCTGCTTTTATTCTCATCGACCATTCCATTGGAAGGTATGAGAGGAGTACAAAGATGCTTATCTCAGTAAAACTCATGTATGTCTTAATATTTATATCATAGACTATTACAGCCTTATGATTTTTTTCAAGGAGAAATTGCCTTACAATAAGATTTAAATATAGTCATGAACTCCTTCCATTTTCTTTCTACTAAGCAATCTTACATAGCTCAATGGGGTCAATGTGGTCATATTTTCTGGACTGTAAGAAGAAGTTTGTTGTGAATAGATTTTCTGCTATCAAAAATGAAGAGTCTATATCAAGACTGCAAGATTTCTTCTGATTTTTGCAGACTGCTGTGTTTTGCAGCACACCCTGTACTCCCCCAGGGGAGCACACCGCAACTCCCTCCTGGCTGCTGTGCTCTTCCCCCAAGGAAATAAGGACCAAAAAAAAAGAAAAAAAATGATGCACATCTGGGATTCTTCCTGACGCAGAAACAGCATGTGGCCAGTGCATATGACAGATCCCATGCAACAGACGTAATAGTGAATGAGGGCACCCTGCACTGTGGTTGTCTCCCCTGTGGCTTTAGAGAACCTCTGACTTCTTGTCGATGCAGATCTGCTATTTAAAGTAAAAGAATGTTCTCCCAGTGTTTGCACGTTTTGCATTCCTTCCAGTTTGGTCTCCTTGCAGGTTTGGGTTGCAGAAGCTTTATCTTGTTCAGCTGAACCGATTGTTTCAAAAGTTAAATCATGAACCTGTGTTCAGTGTCCTGTTCCTGTATCAAGGTGTATATAAATCTAACTTGCCCTCAAGTGTCTGCCTTCCCTGAGCGGCAAGTCACCTCTGTCTCCTCATGCTTCAGCCTCACATGACCTAGTGATTAGGGTAGTCCAACTCAGCCCTCTGTGCCCAGCACCTCATAGCCCACCAGAATCAGATAATATGTAAATGATAGGATGTGGCTCCCAGCTTTTTCCTACATCCACAGGACCTGGGGCAGAAATAAGCATTGGAATAGAAACACTTGCCCATTTGCGAAATATAGAACCAGAACAACTCCTGGTGTATTATCGTATCACTGCTGCCCTTACTCAATTTTGTAATAAGCTGTTTACCAGAAGGAAATTCTCTTCACCTCCTTAGCACTTTAGGCTTAAAAAATGGACAGAAATATTTGGGTGTCTACTTGCTCCTGATTGCTTTCACAAGCCCATAACTGGATTTTCATGGAAAAGCTATCAGGCTCAAAATAGAGTTTTGTGTTTATTGAAATTTCTGTTTACATTTAGATGATGACTGCAGCATATGTGGCCAGTGTTTCTTATTCAAAAAGAGTTCTTTCATGTAGAAGAGTTCAGAAATGGAGCATGCTGCACCAATGAGATGAAATGACATTGAATAATTGTACATGTGTTGTACTTTGTGATAAACAATAACAAGTGGGCATACTCAGTAGGAAACATATGTCTTCTATGGACCTTCTATGAAGTGGAAACAATTAGGAAAAACTATAAAGCAAGAAAGCTGAAGACTGATCAATGAACCCATACATTCTGATCAGAGTAAATTATTTAAATCAGAGTCCCATTTAGTGCAGCATCTGCTGGTAATGTTTCCATGTTCAGCTTGCTGACAATCCTGGAGGCATCGGAGTTTGAGAAGGCCTACAGAACTGGCACCTAGAGTCATGCTTTTGCCACGGGGAGAGCAGCTGCCTCTGTGGCTGCAGAGCTAGTGAGAGCAGCAGCTGGGCATGCAGCGTGCTGCGCTTGGCCATCTGACAGTCAGAGCACGCCAGAGCTCACCTTGCCTTCTCTTGCTGCCTGTGAGCTAACATGGCTGGATTACTTAATGGAAGATATGTTCTCTAGGTACTACTGCTTTGCTTTCCAAATTCCCCTGGGTGGAAAAAAAAAAAAAGGTCTTTTGTTTTTTATTTTAAGTTTCGCACTTTGCTCCAAAGCATCTTAGTATATCATAAGTAACTATAATGCGTAAGACAAAAAGCTGTTTTTAGTCCCATTCTACATAAGGTAAACTGAGAAACATGGCTTTGGTTAAGAACCAAATGGGAAATTTGGGAGTAGTAGGGGCAATCTGAACATGTAGGTTGTCAGCTCAGTCGCCTTAGCATCCTCATATTCCACAGAATTTACATCTGGCTATGTATCTTAACAAACCATGTTTTGATACAGTCAGAGCTAAAACAACCAATATAAAATGAGAGTGAAATAAGCTTTGTGGGAATTATGGTCATCAGGAATTTCAAGTTTTCTTCCCAGCATAGCTATAAATTGGCTTTGCAAGGTTGGGAGACTCTGTTTTCTACCTTGAAGAATAAATGATATTTCAGTGGTATGTTGATATTTAGTAATATTTTAATATTATGAAGGGATGATATATTTATCTAAAGCTATTTATAGCATTGTTGTTTTAGCAGTATGATATCTTTAGAGAGATAATATTTTTATATTGCACTGTGAAACTTTTGATATACAGGCCTTAAGAATCTGGAGAGAAGAAATGAAGATCCCAACTACGAATACAAGCAAGGGCCAAAAGCCATCTCTGCTTCTCTGTTGTCCTATAGGTTTGCTCCTTGTTTGTCCTCACATATCTTGCCTTGAAAATCTGACAAGAAAATATAGTACCTAGAGGCCTATAATTCTGTTTTGGGCTATTTTTCACCTTGCCTATTAGTTACAATAATTTTCTTTGACTAACAGAGCAGATTCATTGCCTTATGAACAATGCACTATGCTGTCAGCCCTTTGGTGTGTCAGCCAAGGAGGAAAGTCAGCTTCTCTTTGCCTTCAGTAAGTAAAAGAGCCTGAAAGGTTTCACACAGACACATACATCCCATCTCCAAAATCAGAGAAAAGAGCAGTTTGCTGTGCTGCGTCTCACCAACCACCCTAGCTTAATTTCTCTTATTTTGCAAATGCTACAGGAGAAATTTCTCTCTCTGTTCTGATTCTCGAGGCTCCAGAGTGCTTCTCCCATAAATCTCTCCAAATGGTTTAGATCAGTAACAGAATTTCAATTTTAAATGTGGAAAAGTAAGCTTTCAGTAACACCTATCAAATTTGGTAGTTTACTGTTTACCTGGCACCTCCTGTGTTGTGGAAGGGGCTTTAGAAACATCCTTCATTTACCAAGATTGCCATCAGTCACAACAGGAACAAGCATGACTTTTACACTTGGAATGTGGTGTAGTAACCAAGCTTTTAAGAACTCTTTGCTTCAGCTCTCCCATTTCATTCCAAACTACCATGAAGGTAAAATATATCTGTCTGTACAAATACACTCAAAAATGAACTATTTTCACTAAACATTTTTATTCTAGCAAATTCTAATGCAGCAAAAAGAAAAAATAATAATAATCAGAGTTTTTCCAGATGGTTCTATTCCTTAGTGTTCTGTCTCTGTTCTTTCTAAAAACAATATAAAAGGAGTCCTGAAATCCATTTCTCAGAATGGCACCGTTGATAAACATGGTAATATATGAGTAGGAGGTTAGCTGAGGATACTGTAAGTCTGAAAACCCAAGCAACACCAATCATTCTGGCAGTGCAGTCAGAACTTAGAACTAAGTTGTGGGTACACACTGCATCATGCCTAAATGCAGTGTTCCTAATGGGCTGGTGCTCCTGACATTTCTGTCTGTAAGCATTGCTGACATGGCCAGTCTGCAACAATTCGTAAGAGCAGAGCACTTTTCACCTGTCTTCAGTTCATAAACCTTTTGTTATCTATCACTTGCCACTAGAGTTCAAATAATTTAGTGTTCTGCTAGTAAAGTGTGAATTGGTTTTCCTCCTTTACCATTTGTAGGAAGTGTCTAGTATGGAAGGGTTACTTCAGTCGCTGTCCTATAACTTTATAGCTGCTGGTTTTAGAAAAGAGCGAGTATGTTAGGCTAACCATGGTTCAGCTTTTATAAAGCTTTAGACTGGCTCAGATTTTTTTTTCCAAGACAAGATACATCACAAACCACTCTTAAAGAAAATCTTCAAGCATGAAAAGTCGCTGCAAAAGTGTTTAGCCTGTAGCCAGAAGAAGCTTACACTTTCACAGTCCTAATTTAATTTTGCACTAACTTGCTTAGCCTTGTCTGACTTGCTCAATAAATTCCTAGCTGCTTCATATATGTAAATTTTTCTTCAATGATGGACATACGTTGCAAAATAACATATTTTAATTGACTAACAGAGACAACAAAAGTGTTTCTAAAAAGAGCACAGAACAGCACTTTTACTGAGATGGATGCTTATTACTGGTGGAAGTAGAAAAAAGAATGTGCCTGGATTGTTGCTCAGGTGCTTTCACTTAAATAACTTAATCCTGGGCCTTGCTTCAGACATAGAGGAAGTTCTGCAGTCTGATGCATCTGAGTTCTATGTTTCCCATACAATTTTGAAGAATATCACAAATTTCTCTTGTGCTGCTTTTTCATTTCCTCTTCATACAAAAGCTCTAATCCATCTGCCTTTCTTTATCTCTCTCTGTCTCACCCATAACTCTCATTTAGGCTTCCATATAAAACCTCTGAATAGGCCTCAGATGCATTCCTCATTCTGTTATTGTTGGGTAGCTTAAACTTTGAGAAAGATCTGAGCCTGTTGTCATTTGCTTGACTCTAGTGTCAGCTTAAATGTTGTGCTGACAGCTATCCTGAAGAGGTGCTTAACTGAGTTTTGTGCATTTTGGTGCTTCATAGTTAACTGAGCAAACAAATGTTTGAGCCTATAAAAAGCATTGCTAGTGAGGTTTTGAAAGCCATACTTTAAAGCAATACCAGACTCAATGCAGAAAAGCTGTGTATACATATTACTTTGTGGTCCCCAGTTACCTGAAGACATATCATCTCCTTCATAAAAGGTCCCTGATCCATCTGGTGCAAGGATGGACTATACTCAGGGAAACAGTCAAGAGCATCTATTGACTATAAGATGTAAGCTGATGTATGGCAGAAAGTAGCGTCCAATGAGAGAGGCCAGGGGCTACAAGAGAAGAGAGTAGCTTTGTGTTCCTGTAGCTCTCAGTGCTCCTTTGGAGAATGGAGTTCTACCACAGGCTCTGAGGTAACGTGGGACAATGCGCACTAACCTTCTCACAGCCATCTGAAATTCAAGCGCAGAAAGTTCAGAGCTTATATGGAGAGATATGGTGACTGAGAGACTGAAAGCCAAATGTCTGGATGGTTGTGTGAATAATTATCCATATGCGTTTCTTATTTTCTTGGTATAGAAATTTAGCCTCTGAGACTCTTCATGGCCCCAACAAAAAGCTCTTAAGAATTATTATCTGAGTGCATAATGTGCTGTGGAATTCTAAATGTTGGGAATAATTAAGTTTATGCATTTGAAACATAACTTGTAATCAGCACATTCCACATCAGAACAGTGAGGAGAAGAAAACTTTCTTACCTCTCTGGGAGGCTAAAGAGATTTAAGAATTGTTACTTACATATGATAGAATTGAGTTCCATAGAAAAGTGTGTGCTGAAACACGCACGTTTCTAGCCAGAAGAACTGAATAGCATGTGGTAAATGAGACATAGGGCCACACACTGCACAACAGAAAAAAGTAACATGATTTTTTTGCTATGAGAGTGACTGCGCAACAGAAGTGAGCAGAAGCGATGGCATCCAAAAGCAAAGCAGACTGTGGGTAGGAGCCATTCTGTTGATCTCACTTGAGCAGCGTGAGGTTAGCTAGTTATCAGGTCATAATGAATATTACCAAAAGAACAAAATTTTTGTTGCATAGGTGGTCTCAATTACATTATTTCCTGACTTTGAGGAGCATAATTTTCAGTCTTCATGTCCTTTATATATATATATATATATATATATATATATATATTTAGTGATATATAAAAACCAACACAAAAGGTTTTACACTGAAAATGCATTTGGATGTTCATTTTATCATTGTGCAAAAGGTTCCTCTCCTTGACAGATTGTTGTACTGATATGGCTTGCTTTCTTAGCACTTAATCAAGCATGGAGCATAAGCAGGGTGAAGGGTGTTTCATTTCGAAGTCTATGAATGGTAATCTTGCTGGGTGCTGCACTGGCCAAGTACATTAGGATGTTATTCAGTCTGTTGGTTCAACCAGTGGGCTTGTAAGTCCCAGGAGATAAATGCCCATATTTTTGTATCCTCATGTCGATCTTTGCAAACTGGACCTATGTCAAACTGCTTTTGGACACTATCATCAACAGATCAATGCATCTACATTAATGCTCAATTCACACACAATCATTTTTTCTATTACAAGCCATGTCCCAAAACCCTTATCTACAAAAAACTCTCACTGACATTATTGGGGCTCTCTGGACGGCAGGATTTGATACAACAGTTAACTGTTAAAAGGAGGGCAAGTTTCAGTAAAACAACAACAACAAAGGTTCTACATGTAAACATGGAAGTGTCCATGCACAAATTATCCATAACTCAAGAAATTTACCTTGATATATCTCTCCTCTACATTTCTGAAGAGTCTCTGCTGCTGTAAACCTCTGGTCATCTTGCCCATCTTTCTTCTCCTGGCCCTGCCCAATCCATTCATGCTACTGGCATAACACATGCTTTTGGCCAAGAAGGTAGACACACATCACAGTTGTGAATGTTGTATTTCGTGCAACTGCTTCCTCATACAGCAAATAAGGGTTATTTATGCGTGTATATGTATATGCATAATCTGGAGGAAGATCTTTTGGATTTACAAAAAGGGAAACAAACATGTTAGGATGAAAATGTAGCCTGTTTGCTAGCATATGAGTACCTCTTGTTCTGCAAGAAAGACGTATGTCTGCAAAACTGAAATGACTGCATCACTGGTACTGTTTCTACATCTGCTCTCACAAGAGCAGCAGTGACAAAAACAAGGTTTGCAGAATTGATTTCTATATATTACTATCTTCCTCTTTGGTGGCAGTGTCCTACTTATCAAAAAATACATGCATCAGAAAATGTTACTAGCATCACTATCCTTTCACCTAATGATACCAAAAACACCCATTTGGCACATCAAGATCTTTGAGTTTTTTAGAAAAGATTTTAATCATGAATGTGTTAGATTTTCCCTCTAGTATGCTATAATGGGTATTGCACAGAAATGTAGATGTGGAATCAACCTATACTGGGGACCTTATGCATTGGTCTGGGTTGATTCCTGTCAGAAGCCATGGAAATTTTGCCACTGGAATTTCTGGTAGTTTCATAAAATGACACAAAAATATTATAATTAGCTTTCAGTGTTTTTTTTTTTTTTTTTTCTATTTGCATGATTTTATTAGATTGCTAAGTCTTCAGAAACTGTGGGAATACCAGAATGGCACCAAGCAAGTCCTGCTTATCCAGTATCTGGCTTCAGACAAGGCCAATAGAAGAAAGCAGACTGGAATTTAAGAAACAGGTTGTATTTGCTAACCTAATTTCTAATGATAGAAGATTTCCACCACCAGTAGAAATGAATTGTGCAATAGTTGTTCAGCAGCATGAATAACCATCCCCTTTCCCTTTGAACTATGTTTTCAAATACAACACGTACTTTTGACAAGTGAGAGCAGTGGTTGAAGAGGCATAAGTGTTGTAGAGAGTTAAGTGTACTTAACTAGTTTAAGACATGTGCATGTGTAGCAACTGCCATCATAACTGTTAGTAGGAAGTGAACTAGCCATTTTCAGTCCTAAAAATATGCATCTCTGTAACTAGAACAGAAGGTCTACATTTGGTAGCTGGAGAATTTAACAGTCATATAATCTATGCATCAGGAAAAAGAAAGGATATACAAAATCCAATATAAAACACATGACATATGGGCATTTTAGTAGTCCTGTTTAGAATATGCGGATTAAATGGTGATTTAGTAACATAGTTCTCCAGGCATAGGCAGTTCAATATAAAATCACTTTAGCCAAATTCCAAATTATATTTCAGGAATTAAACATTTGACCTGACTTTCGCTGAACACTAGACACATTATTTATTTGACTTATTCAACAACATAGATATTTAAATGCTTATCCTTATTAAGTAGCATTTAGTACTTATAAGGCCTACATGCATGCATGCAAAAAAAATGATATCTACAACAGTATTCATAAACTGCTTGGAATGCAAAGGTACCCATTTTTCATGTAAATGGAAATCCAAAAGATGCATTTTATATATGAAAGGTAGACAGATTCAAAATTTACAGATGCACATTAAGTCTCCTGTTTTCAATTATTTGGCATCTCTTTTGTAGTACATACAAAATAGATCAAAGATATCAAATACGATATGGGCATTGAACTACTACCTCGTAGCTTCTAGTACTGAAAATGCCCTCTTCAGGTACATAGTACATATCCTGTAAAATAAGTTACTTGCCTCTACATGAGTTCAATTAAAAGGTAGGACTTAAATATGGACTATATAATAATGATATAGCTGATAATTCTTTTAATGAATCTTTAGATAAGCCTGGATTGTTAGGTATTCTACAGAACTATAATGTATGTAGCACAGTCTTCTGTAATGAACAAGGTAGGACATTTAACATATGTGGCACATTTTTTACTGCTAGACTTAGAAGTGCCTTCAGAGCTTTACTCTAAGATTATTTATTCCATTACTAGTGTTTCTATATATCTGTGCTTTCTTGGGGATTTATATTGAAAGAATAAAGGAAAAATACTTCTGATTATCACTTGCCTTTACAATTTTCTTCAGGAAAAGGAAAGCTCAGCTGAGACCGAGGCAGTGCAATATTCTGAGCATTATCCTGGAGCACTTAGTGAAGGTCAGATTACAGCTAGGTCCTGCCTCACTAGCTAGTCTCCTCCAAATGTGTTTTCAGTCACTACAAACTTTAAAGCTTATGAAAAAAACAAGAACTGAGCTAGGCAGTAAGATGAAGGAGCCCGTGAATCATTATTCATTGTTTTATTTTGCTTCATAAAGTTTCATAGCTCTTCAATTTCCAGAAAACAGAACTGAATGAAGGCCAAGAAGATACACTTTGACACAAAATATATCTGTCTCCTCTTACTAGATGGAATGGTAAGGACAGGGATGGAGTGAGAAGGCCTGATATGAACAGGATGAGAAGTAAAGGGCCTTCTTCCTTCCCATAAATTTGTAAAGGGATCCCTTATTTTATATTCCCCATCAGACAGAGTCATAGAAACATTTGTAGCCTAGTAATAGTGT
Source organism: Tinamus guttatus (assembly GCF_000705375.1). The sequence continues at coordinate 51,313 of NW_010584004.1, read as the reverse complement.
CAATCATATTGGTAAATTCCTTCTGGGTAAATGGACCAGGGTAGCCTTGGTGATCTTTTACTGTGCTCCACAGTACTCTGCTAGGATGTGCTGTGTTGAGTTGCATCCAAAGAATTCTATTCCTTAAAGCAATTGCTTCATGTTCTCTGCACACTCAGGCAAATTACAGTATTTCAGTGTATTAGTCACATTTTCTAGCTCTCCTTCATTCTACGATTCAAATAGAAATATAGAATGTAAGATCAATCTAAATCATAGTTACATCACTCCAGAGCCTTGGTGCAGGCATGAAATTCTACATACCTTATCTGGCACTACTCACAAATACTGCCCAAAAAGAAATTAATCCTTGATGCTGTGTTAGACTACTCTTTAATCTAATAGTAGTGGGAAGTAAAAGGTTTTTTTTCTGACTGACAGAAGCCCAGAAGTACCAAAGCCACTTTTTCATGCATTTTTCATTTATTACAGTTCATTTATTACTTTGTGGGTTTTTGTTTGTTTGTTTGCTTGCTTGCTTGCTTGTTTGCCTGTTTGTAAAGGTCTTTTAAAAACACAGCAAAAGAGCTTTGGTGTTTATTGGAGAATTTGCTGGGTTAAATTGTCTATTGTGCAAGGGGTCAAACGAGATGCATACAATGGTTCTTCTTGGATCTAAAATCAAGAACTCTCTCTGCTGCAGAAATTTGGTGTACTACTGCCAACTCTTCAAAAGAAAAAAATAATTTAAAAGAGCGTTTTCTTTGCCCTTGTACTAACCCTGCCCACTTCAAAATTATCCTGCTCATTGACAGAATTAATAAAAGTGCAGCTTCTATTTTAATTGGAGTAGCATTTTTAACAGTGTAGAAAATACAGTTCTTTGTAGTAATTGATTTGTTGCAAGTAAATAAAAGATAATTATGTAGCCTGCTGTTCCTTATATTACACAATCCACTTAAGCTCCTGCTTTACAGACATTTAAGTCTATACAGCTGCTTGGTAGCAGACTGAGGGGCCAACTACTGCATATCTTTATCTAGCAGGGGCCCAAGTACATCTTGTACATCTACATCACTTGTACATCTACAAGTGATAATAGATCACACAGGTTTTACAGCTAGCGTCTGGAATTACATAGAGGTGTGTGTCTGTAGACATGGAGCCACACACAGGTTACTCAGTCCTGCTGACTTACTCAGATGGGAGTAATTATCTGAGCAAGAATAACCCAAATATGCAGCTAATTTTGCTTTTAGGTATCAGCTGTGTGCCTGCAGCTTGTTTGTGTGCCTCAGCATTACATTACAGATTCCTAAAGTTCCAGTATGGAGATTGGTCTTTTTGTTTAACATAAGGGTAGATTTTAAAAGGAAGGAAAACAGCATAAAAGAAAACTTAAAATTTAGACAGCTTAATTTTACTTGTTTTAAGGCTATATATGATAAATTGTGAAAATATGGCAAGCAACAGCAGTTTCTTAACTGATACTATTTACAGGAACTAAAATCCTGTCTAAATCTCAGCTTATACAGGTATGCTGTCAAAGACAGGCAAAGCATTGCATTACACAAACGGCTCTTACAGCTAGGAATCTTGAAGCAGAGTGTGCTGAAGTGCTAAATCAGCTTTTGACAGCACTAGTCTCTTGCAGGACAGGGAGAACAGTTCCCTCTTTTCACTGCATTCATTAGTTCAGTTCAGCGAGTGTTTAAGTCAAACCAGGAAAGCCAGCTGAGAGCTGAAAAGGCAGGGAGGCCAATATTCCTCTTCAGACTGCTGAAAAAAAAATTGTAAGGGAAAGATTTTTTTTTATTACTTTTGGAAGCTTATGGAAGTTGTGACCAAAAAAAAAAAACATACTGCTGTGCAGTTTGTTAGAAAGTGCTATTTTCTTGCTTAGTAAGTCAGCTAGTTTTGAAAGTGAAGCTATTTTTTTCCCCAGTCAAAGTGTGCTCAATGTATTTCAGGTGGCTTTCTTTCGTTTTGTGCATTTTAATTCCAGTTAGTTCCAGTCACTCTCCATATGCAGTCTAGTCCAAATCATAAATAAGAAAGGAACTGGCATGTGGTAAATAAGAAAAGAAATGGTTTCACAGTCTGTAGTATGCTAGAAATGTTGGAGAGAGAGAGGATAAAAATAAGCACTAAGCTGCTTCATTGTTTAGGTCAGGAGGCCTCAACCTGTGATCTGCAGGATTTGTACAGTCTGCCAGGATGGCTCATAGCCCACTCCTCCATATTCTCTTTCCTAGTGATTTCTCAAGAGCAACCTGTAAGGCTGAGGAAATGGTCTCTCAGCAGAAGCATTGTCCAAGCTGTCCTCTTTTGCAAGGGTGACCTGCCACTGCGTGGATGCACAGCCAGATATGTGGCAGGACAAGGACTGAAGGACCTCCAGGGAAGGTGGCAGTGAGGCTATGTGCCACAGCTGCACAATGTACAAGGGTCTTTGAGACCCATTTCCAAGCGGACCCAGGCAAGAAATTGGCAAAGTTAACGCAGAGCCAGTGCTACTTTGTGAATGCAGGAAGTCTAACGGCTCGGAGAGTATCAGACCTAATGCACAAATGCAGAGCTGCATGCTGAGTGGCCCTACTGCCCATGCTCACAGTGTGGTATGACCCTAGAAGAAGGTCTGGCGTCCACTGTACACTGCTTGCTTAAACAAATGTGAATAGATTATGATGTGCAAAAGAAACAAATAGATGTCTTTAATAGGTTCCAACCAGTATTGATCAACACTTCTTTTGGAAAACAAGGATCATGCAAAACAAGATAAAAATCAACTATTTAAATGGAAGTTTTCAGTTCCTGATTTAAAATGGTGATGTTTTAATATCTCTGCTTTAATCAATGCACACTACCAAGTAAATATGTCAATATTCACAAGTTACCAAAAGTAAGAACTTCAACAAATTAGCCCATTTCCAAGAAGACAAGGAATTATTTTATTAAGGAAATTAATGTAAAATTGTCAATATCCTTTAGGGAATCCTTTTTTTATTTTTTATTTTTTATTTTTTTTTTGTGAACAGCTTCATTAGGAGATTATATTATTTTTAGTGTATCTGAATGAAAATTTAGACCTTTACAGTAGAAGTGCCAGCCAAAGTGGAATGAGACATGTTGATTACATGGAATCAAAAGGGAAAAAAAGGACTACTGTGTTTTCAGAGGTGCAAATTGCAAGTCAGACTGTAATGAAAAGTTCCTTTTCTGAACTGTTTATTTGTAAGTGTTATCTATCAGAATCTTTTGAGGAAAATAGGCAGTTTACTGGACCTCTGATATATTTTGGACTTCTCATTTTTTATTCATTTCAAGATGCTTCTTTTCCGTATTTCAAAGGTTTTTTAGATTTCAAGAACTTAGCAATGAAATGGCTACTCTGGTTCTTATGGTACAAACTATTTTCCATGGGAAATAGAGTCTTCTGGATTTTAATAGATCCAGAATGGGTTGTTCCAGCCTACTCTGCTGGAAACAGAGGTTGTTGTTTAAGAACAGCAAAAAAATACTAACTATATGTATGTAGTTTCTCATTATAATTCCATAAAAGTTCCCCTTTCAATGTGTGATGGAAAACATATTTGTAAGTTAAATAGGTTGGCATTAGAATCAGGACATTATATTCTTGAATTTCTTTATGCGTACAAATTACACTACTTAAATAGATTTTCATGGTGAGGGAAGGGGAAATGTGTTTGTCACTTTGGTAGGAAAAGTAGCCATTTGCTGACAAGGTGGAAAAGTGATTTGAAATTGCAGAAATATTTATATAGCTTACTATCAAGCCAGTGCCAAATGAGGGAAACTGCTAGAAAGTAACATTAACCATTATTTGCTTATTGATGAAGTGAAGTTGGGTTTTCCTACACTGAGTGTCTCCAGGAAACATACATTTTCACTGTATTGTGGAGAATGTCGTACAGTTTTATCTGTTTCAGTCATTAAAACTAGCTCCATGTTATATACAGGAAAGATAACTCCTGATAACTTTATTTCTGAAAGTTCAGAAGATTCTCTTTCATCCTTCAAAAGATATGAAAGTGCTTTACTGGTTCTTTAGATGGAGACTTGTCATGAGAAGATGAAAAAGAGAGTTTTGAGGGTACATGCCATTTTGCTTTAGACTTCCTGGAGTTTTTATGCCTACAGTGCTTATTTTCTTGATCAAATCCCAAGATCTTAGAGCTAGAAAGAGAAAGCATTTCTCTTTCTGATTAGAAAATATAACTTGTCCCATGGTTGTCTAAGGCCATGTTGCAATCCTTCTATGCCTGCTTGTGTCTCAACTGGTTTTTCATGCATTTAATTGAAATACAGCTAAAGCAGCAAGGATTTGCATCATGATGTTTCTCCTGAAACAGTCTATTAGAGTTTCTACTGGAGACCAAGGAGTAGATGGATGTTATGGCACATACTGGCTGTGCCATATCACAACATTTGGAACTGGATCTGAGATAGGAAGAGAAGGTAGCAGTAATATTGATAGCTATGGCAATGCCTACTACATGTTTATATGTGCTATGAAGCGTGACCCCTTGCAACTGTTGAAGGATTTCGGCTAGCTGTCAGTACATGTTTATATGTGCTATGAAGCGTGTGTTTATACGTGCTATGAACCCTTGCAACTGTTGAAGGGTTTCGGCTAGCTGTCAACTTCAACAGATGAACTGTTGAAAGGGTGACTACTGTCTAACTAATTGCATTGCTTTGTTTTCTTTCCAAACTATTTGGCAAGTTTTGTTGACATAGTTGATTTCTTTCCTTCCAATGAAGGGTTCTTTAGACTGGTAGAAAATAGTTATTTGAGGGTTGAAAGAGACATATAACAATCAAGAGATAAACACATGGTCAGAAATTTCAGCTAAGACTTTAAGAGAAAATGGTGACTCACAGAATTCATATGGCAAAATTAGTGCTACTGAGAACAAATCTACAAGCATGTGAGATGTGGAAAAAGTACTTGAGATCAGGGATAATGTCAAGCTTTGGAAAATATAAAGGGATTGGATCTATCTGGAAGATATCTGTATATTTAGGCATTACTTTCTTTCCATTTCTGATTTCAGATGAACATGAATGCTTTCCACCTTATATTTTTGTTCTGCTATTATTTTGTTTGTATTCTTGATCATCAGTCACATATATTACAAAACTTGCACCATTCAACTATCATTACTCTGACCCTATTTTATTAACAGCATCATGATTTCTTTTTTATGCTCAATTTAACACTTCTTTAATTGCCATTTCTTAATACATAATTTCAGCTGAGCATTAGATTTCAAGTGAGTTCTGCATTGTATCCATGGATGACCTAACACTGAAGTATTTTGACAACATTTTATTTTTAAAAATTAAAATATATATATATATATTTATTACTTCAGATATTCAGAACTAAGAATTAAGAAAGAGGATTTGCAATCAAATGAATGATAAGCAATCATTTATTGTTTACAGAGTGTTGCATTAGATTGTTTTTCAAGGTCCCTTTCAAACTCAACCATTCCATGAGTCTGTGAGTAGAGGGTCTTCCATACAGAAATGTTTGCCCAACTTTAGCTGAATAAATAATATAGTGGCAAATACAGTCATTATGTGAGTTGTTTATAGAAATGAACTCATTTTTTCTTGGTATAGCAGTGCTGGAATTAAACTCTGAGAAGTGCATTGAAACAATTGAAAGGGAGGGATTGTAGGTCCTGTTGTGAGGAAGCTTATTCTTTGTATTTCCCTACCTGTGGTTGTTGATACAAGAACAATGTTTTTTTTTCTGGTGATATGATGGGTAAATTGCAGACATGCTTCATTCTGAATTTAAGTTCTCTTCCAAAGTTCAGGGCAGGTAGGAGTGAGAGCAGAGTGCTGGTGGGCACTGTGCCTGTGCATGCTTCTCTGCAGCCCACACCTATCTCAAGATTTGTGGCTTTTCCTGTAGGATCAAGTCCCTAGTGGCCCTAGGAGGGAGGATAAGTCACTGTCTCACAAGGCCAGGAGTCAAACTTGCCACTGGCAAACAAGACTGACCATAGATCCCCAGCATGATCCCCACTTGGAGTCTGGAGTTCATCTGAGCAGCTCTCTCACATGCCTCCATGGAGGAATGTAGGCCAGATGCCCATATTCATAGAGACAGGATGGGAGAGCAGAGGTGGGAGAGCTACCTCATTTGCCTCATCGTCACCCCTGTTTGCAGGCTTTTATTGTTTAGAAGATGAAGTTTGTGATGACTATAAAACCCTACCCGGAGCTAAAAGGCAGTGTGCTGGTGGTGCATTGGAAGCCTTTCAAAGAACAGTGTCTCGCACATATAAATTGTTACTCAGAGTAGAAATTCTCTTTCAAGCTGTGTCTGCTTTTTGTGGCAAGAATGTGAAGTTTTTATAGATAGCTATGCTTTGACCTTTTTAGAAAATAGGCATTATATAAATGGGATGTGTCATAAATGGTCATTACTTCTAGCACTTACCAAAAAATCCCAATATTGACAAGAATATGAACAACTTTGAAAATTAAACTTAGATGATGAAGGCAATAAATAACAGCCCTTCCAAAAGCCATATGATGGAATAATTCTCTCAAATGTGTTATGCAGTCATCTGGACATGCTGCTAAGTATAAAATATAGCACAATTACAGATCTTTATCTCTCAAATCAAGATCATTCCCTTTACGATTTTCCCCTGGCTAAATCACAATGTAATTATTTTGTTTATATTAACATTTCTTGCTGAATATTGTCTTCTCACACTGCAGCTATTTAAAGTCACATAGTGAGATTTAATCTTCTTTATAAAATAACTCAAGAAGGATAAAATTACTTTCAAATAAGTTTTAAGCTTGTTTTTATTTGCTTCTGAGGCATAAACAAGTGTTCATTTAGCAAAAACGTGGATTGAAAATTGAATATAACTGGGAAAGTTAAATACTTTAAATGAAAAAGAAAATATCTTTTGAATTTAGCATATTCATGAACACTTGAACTAAAGAAATCATAAGGAATTTTCTTAATATACTTGGTAAGCAGTCTCTTTCACTCTTAGAATAGAAGTTCTTTCTACAAATCTAAAGAAAAATAAATCAATAGGAAAGATAGCAACAGTCTAATTAAGCAGTGAGAGAAGACTTTCACCAATAGTTGATTCTGCAATCTCTTTGGATCAATTTTCCAGTTTCTAGAATGCCTGCAGATGGGGACACACAATAGTTCCTTGGGTGTTTTGTTTTCCATAGCTACATTGTTTTGTGAGAAGTGGTTGTTTCTGTTCATTACAAATGTCTTTGTGAGTGATGCATCTTGTGATGTATAAGGCTACATCCTCCTCACTGCATTGCAGTTATCTATCCCCCTTGCGGAAGGCATTTCTAGTATATTCTAGCAGCTGGTACAAGGTGGGAGTTTCTGTAAAATTAACAGCTAATGAAATGTTTTAACATAACTATCTATGCTAAGCAATATGTGTACTAGCATATTAAACAGGACCAAGTCATACAAGCCCTGACTGTTCTTTTGTTAGTGTGTTTCTTCTGCGCATTTATGACCCAAGCCAACTAGAACTTTCCTAGCCAATGCCAAACAAGGTTCATAATAGCATGGCCCAGGGACTGTCCCAATAGACATAAAAGAGGCCAAAGAAATACAGTGGAAGAGAGTTTATCTGTACAGACATAAACTATGCAGTGATATTGTCTTCAGAGAGAAAGAACAGGCCTTGGACCATTTTCTTTACTAGTACTTGCATACTTGCTACTAGGTTACTTACCACAGCTGGAATGTTTAGCATCAGGTTAACAAGTACTTGCTAGGATTTTCTGTCAAGAAAGGGTGTATGAGCCAACAAGTTTTAAAGCACATGTTTATACCTACCTTGCTGACAAACTTGTACTTTACCATAGCTTGGCCAATTCTGAAGCCCAAGGCTAAAGTACTGCATGCTCGTATTCAGGAAGGTTTGACAACACAGTAATTATTTGTAAAACAAAGTTAGTGCTTTGGGGTCTGGTTTCTGGGAATTTGGCTCATGGTTATACAGGAGAATTATTTTTTCTTTGTGTATCTTCCTCTGCTTTTAATTTTTCATATCTGTTTTAATAGGTAGTCTACGTACCCTGGTGTGTGAGAAAGCAATCAACACTTGGGGTTGATAATACAACAGCAAGGTAGTATAAAGCTTTCTCCAGGACATCATTGTTCCTAGGATTCCTCTTTTAAGACTCCCCCCACACTTAAGGTTTCTTTGTCAGAATTTCCATAACTGATAGAGGTGTCATCCCTCCTTATCCTCTTCATTTAAAAATTTGAGGGTTGCTTTTATTTGGCCTGGTAATAAATGATCCAGAACAGCTCTGCTTCCAGAGGTTGTGCCAAGTGATGTTTCTCTTCTTCCCCATAGAGAACCCTTAAGCAATTTAAACCACATACACACACAAAAAGAGTATGCTGTCCACAGGAATCCAGCCCCCTCCAAAAAGTCACACACAGGTAGATAGGGAACAAGGAGAAGAAAACACAACCATCCTCAGCATGGCATGGGACAAAAAGCTGCTATGTCTGTTCAGGTATAAACACCTTACTTCTTTTCTCTGCGCTTTTGCAGAGATTTTCTGCCAATCGTTAGCAAATCTGAAAAACATTTGTTTTGTTCTATAGAAACTAGTGGCTAACAGCTGCACGCGATGTCTCCAGTGTTGTAAACCTGTCATCAGCACTGTGTTGTTTACATATGGCTACAAGACCTTGTAGCTGAGAATCCCTACCCTGCACAAGAGCAGCAAACGCTTTCATGACAGCTGTGTCAACTGGAAGCAGCACAGAGAGCTTATTTGTTTCAACAGAAGCCTCAGTAACCCACACCCCAAAGACACAAATCAGAGTCTTTCATTTTTCTAATGAGCTCAATGTTAATAATAGATCAACTGCAGTGCAGATGCTGGAATGGAAATAGTGGCATTTCCCTAACAAGGCACATTATTCTACTAGAAATAATGGATTTCAACTGAAATAGTTACAGCCAGCCAAGCAGCATTTATAATTCATGACCAAGTGTCCAAAATGAAATCAAAATCTGGGAAACATGCAAAGGTGCTAATTTTCTACATCAGTGGAATTTATCAAGTTCCCACTGATTAATATGAAAAGTTGTATGTTTTTTCAATTGATAGGGCTTTGTTTTGCTTGCACAGACATTTGAATGACATTGATTCAGTTATTACAGGACCTTGTAGATTGGCAGAATATTTTTAAACCAGTAAATCAATTCTCTCTGGATTGTAAGTCACAGTTATTAAATAGGAGACTTTTCATCTCTATCTTAGTGACAAGATTTTTATTAATTGAGATAAAGTGGGGTTTGTTTTTTGGGGGGTATACACATACCAAAGTTTTTCTTGGAAAGTCAGTCCTCAAATCATTGTCTTTTTTTCAGCATCTCCCATTACATAATAAGCATTTATTACTCCTCCCTGTTCAAAGGGAATCATTTACTCAAGTTTCTGCATGTAGGATGGATGATTTGAACCTGCTTGGCAAGAGGGAAAGATAAAAGCAAAATATATATAAGCACCCCACAGGTAGAACACCACAGAACTTTGTCCCCAGATCATTAAAACTGAGGTTAACTTGTTTACTTTCAAAGAAGGGGTTATTCCATTAGCCATAAAAGGGAGAGCTGCAGGCAGATGCTTTACAACTCTACCAGTGTACGTCAGCTCCAAATCTAGCTAAAAAATACCTAATGGCCTCATGATGGAGTAGATAGATGCCAGTCCCGCCAGCATGTGCAACAATTTTAGATTTGGAGGAGCTGTTCATTAAGTTCCGGCCTGAGGTAGCCCTCTCTTTACTTTTCACAGAGTTCTGTTGTGCAAAATTTCATCTTCTTCAGTCGTGTGGATAGCTGGTAAAGAAAAGCTGGATTGGTCTCAAGTCAGTGTCAACAAGAGGTGGTAGCAGCATTAGCATGATGGATGCACAGATCACTAGCAGAGGAGAAGGACTGAAGGGTATGTATTGAGCATCTGTGTTTCCACCATGTCTCAAACATTGTATTTCTGACTGTTGCTCTCATCCAGGGGGCATTCAGTGAGAACACCCATACCTAGCACCTTCTTCTCCTGCTAGCCTGTGCTGCCAGTCCTTGTGGCTATGTTGCCCACACACATCGCTCATATCCAACTAGTCACTTTTGAAGATGTTTTGATCAGTAGCCTCGATCCCTTCATCTCTCTCTAATGACCTAGATTTGTGGGTTGGTCACAAAGCCACTAAATCCAAAAGCACATTGATCCCATTTTATCCAAAATATTTTCTTTAAAAGTTTTGTCTTTGAACAGGCTAATTGAATGCATCAGCCTGAACTATTGGTTAATATTAAGTGTTATAGATTGTGCTAAATTACATAGGATTTTAAAAATTACCTCTAAATGTCTCGTAATTATTAATCATCAGACTCTTCCAACCCTCACAGTATGATCAAAGAGCATTTTTTGCCTTTATGGTGTTTTGCTAGATGCTGGTAAAGGTTATGACATTCTCATTCAATAGTTCTTCCCTGACAAAAACAGGCAGTGAAAATGTAACACTTTTAGAATAGATTAATTTCAGTCCCCTATTTGTATTCACAGGTTTTATTGCCAATATCACATGTTATCTGATGTGGACTGGCATTTTAAAAGGGAGAATGACTTTATGCAGGAAGGGCAACAACTAATGAAATAGTAAAATAGTATCATTTTCTAGATGATAAATATGTATTAGCATTTCTTAGAACTACACTTACTGACCAGTGAACAAAAGGGGAATTAATCTAATTTATGGTTATATCATTTTTATCTAGGAATATGTACATTAGTCTTCATGTGATTAATACACAGCAATGCCAGGACACCCTTTTCAGGCACTAAGTAATTAGTTGTTGCTTGATGTGAGGCCATAACACTGTCTACTGAAAAGCAATTACAATCTATCATCATGCACTGGCCAACTCAGACTTTTAAGTTTGGGGCTCTTTTTGGCAAGAAGAACTGCAGCTTTTGTGTTTGGTCATACTGCAGCTGTTCCACATGTAAAGCCTAAACATTTTCATGAACAGCTTTTGTTGAAAGAAAAGCGTGAAAGCAGAAGTAGCAACAGTAGCAGTGAAAAAAAAAAAAAAACAGTTCAACTGAGTTTTGGGGGATAACTTCAGTCATTTCCCCCTCCCTAAATTAGCACATGGTTTGCAATATATCTTACCTGTTTTGGATGCCATTTAAATGTGAACAAGTAGAGAACTGTGTTTTATGACCCCCTCTAGTCTTTCTTTTTGTCTATTTCCTTCTTCCTCCAAAAAATTGTTCAGTCTTAAGGTACCCCACAGTAATATGCTATATTGCAAGTTTGGGAGTAAATTGTATATAATTCCATGTCTTCCACTGAATCAAGATTTATAACTAGTGTTTCAAATTTCTGAGATTTAGACAAGAAGAAATAGTTCAATTCTTATGAAAGTGACTACATCTACATACTGCTGCAAATCTGGCACAGTAGTACAAGAAATATTAGTCTTGAAATGGCTTTCACTCTTGAAAAGGCTTGTTACAGGAGTTTTCTATTGTTTGTAGCAATAGATGTGTTAATTTGTGTTATGTTTTGAATAGTTGCAAACTGATGGTTTTCCTTGGCTGAAAATTTGTCCTTTGTCCTTGCTTGTCAGCCCATCACTCTCTGCTGAGCTGTTGTGGTTCCTTTGGCAACCAACAGATCACTTAAAACAAGTTTAAAACACAGCAGGGAAAGCATGGAGCAAGCGCAGAAGATTTAGGTATGGTTAAGCAAGCAAAGCAAAGAAAAAAGACATGGAAATAAGTACAACACTTCTGTTGGTTCAGCACTAACCTATATCTGAAGCCTGCACCCATGGAGCTGAATGTTTCAGAAAGCTGTGGACTAAGGAAGGACTGAAAACGCAGAAGTGGCAGAAGTGTCTTTTGATGACCTAGAATTGTGCCTTTGCAGGCTAGGGAATGTTAACCTTCTTGCTGTAACTATTTTATGCCTTTCCTCTAATAGGTATAAAGGTGCCAGTTTCAAAAGTAGGCTTATGCACAGTAAACTTTAGTTTGCAAGCTCTTATTCAATTTTCACACTCAACTGATCTTTCTGCCGTGATAAATGAGCAAACAACCCATAAGAAGAGTTCTGTTAAACCAGAAAGAGAAAAGGATGGTTTTAACTTAATAATATCATCATAAGTACAAATAAATCGGCCAGGAACATATTCAGAGCAGAAATGAGAAAGAGGTTTGTAAGGAGCAAAGAACTGAAATACAGACATAGCCAGAAGGGACAGAGAGGATGAAAAAATTGTTTCATAATGAGGCTCATGAAAGGAATGTAGGGAGATTTTTGCCTGTGACAACAAGGACATAGACACAATGGCCCAGGATGTCTGTTCCCTCATGTTTTCAAACTACATATGTTCTCTTCCCTTGAAGTAGTTCTGATGAGATTCATTCCAGAAGCTTCATTGTCTCCCTTGTCTCCCTCATTTAGAACTGGTAATATTCTGTGTCTCTATAGGCATAACTAAAAATATTATGAATCAGTATTTTGGGTGGGTAAGGTAAGGAGAGCAAATGCCAAGGAGAATGTGTTAAAGCCCTTTCCTCTCTGTGCAAGGGCATTGCTTGTGATCAATTATTTAGGTTGTGTCATTAAGGGATCCAAGCTAAATGCAGAACTTCTGACAAGGCTGAGCACTTCATATGTTCCCAGAATGTCTGCTTTTTCTAATCTAGCTGCTACCATCTGGTCACTGGGGACAAGCAAATGCAGGAGGTCCTTGGTCAGCTAAGCCAGATGGTTCATGTGTCACTTGCAACAATAAAATGCCTTTAAAATAAAATACAGTGAAATATGTAATTGCTTTTTCATTAGATTTGAATAGATGCACATGGGACCATATTTCAAAGTTTTACAATAATCTTTAAAATTGTCCAGTTATCCATTTACATCATCAGCAATTATCCTAGATTTTTTCTCAGATTTTGGCTTGAATAAGATTGTTTCTGAGGAACGGCCTCAATGTGGCCTTCGCCAACTAAATGATGGGTCATTATCACTGTTAGCCATAAGGCAAGCAGTCTTCACCATGCTGACTTCTTTAAAACTTGTACAGTTGTTGTCTCTCCACATGATTAGGTATGCATAAATATTTTTCATTGTCCTGCTCTGTAACATGGAACAGATAGATACAAAGCAAGACTCCATGATGTTTATAGGATTGCTGTTTTTTACATGAGGATTTTCCTGGGTCCTAAGAAGTAGTTTTATGGAGTCAGATCAGGGAATATTGATATAAGAAACTGTCAGACCAGCACAGATATATTGGGGAAGGACATGGCCATTCTGCTTTTGCTTAACCTCAGCACTACTGTGGATGTCTTTGAGTCCTACTTTTCTTTGGTTTGGTTGATAGCTTATAAGATACATGCAGGCTTGTAGCTTGATATAATTCCTGTGGATAACTTATGATAAAGATATTACATGGGTTTTGTGTGTCCTGCAAAATAAAACAGTAACAAAATATTTTCAATGTATCATTAATTCAGTTTATTATAACCATAAAATGTATTGACTAGGAGTAGTACTAGCTCTCTGTTTTCAACACATTTTTCTTACTGCTGAAATAATGTTTCAGCAAAACTACTTTTCTTTTTCTCCTTCATGCTGCATACCTCCTGCACACTCATTCTTCTGTTAATGTAAGGGGGCAAGTTATCATGCTGAAAGCAAAACTTCACCCTCTGATTTTTCACACTGAAAAAGGTTGTATGATTTAGTTTCTGTCTTCATTAGTGTTACTGAAAAAGATTAAAAATGTGAAAGTTGCTAGCAGAGGGCAAAAGCAAGGACTACCCATAAATCAGTAAAGGCTTGAGTACCCTTAAATTATTTATTTTTAATTATTGTAATTAATAATAATTTAATGTAGCCTAGAATAAATGAATTGATTATTATTGATTTTTGTGATGACTTCAGAACAGAAAGAACTCTCACCCTGGCTTAACAAATTGACTGATAAATTGACTACATTGTTAAACATTAGCCTGGAAGTAAAAGATAAGAAAGCACATGCTTTGTCCTCTGATCAAGCAAGTTGTCACTCAAAGCTGTGGAAATATAGCTAAGGACTTTAAGAACTTAGGGAACATAAGTTCAAGACCCAGGAGGGGAAACATAAGACCAGACAATATGCCAATTAATGGAATTAAACTGAAAAGATTTAAAGGGGGTTTCCCTCAGGAGACAGCATGAAAGAAAAGACAACAGTTAATTCAATAAGGACAAAAGCATAAATGAGCTAACTCTGAAAGGATCAGAATATTTACAGATGATGGTGTGTGAAGTATTAAGGAACACTGGCTTGCAATTACTGTGAATTTATTATGCCCCAGTAGCGTGTTCTAATTTGGTCTCCTCCATCCTCTGAACATACACGCTCATCCTTAAATTTCGGAGAAAAGAAATAATCCCTTTTTAGTTGCACTCAGACTATGAAACCGATTATGATCAGTAAAAATTCAAAGACTATAACAAACAAAGGCAACTTCACTGAAGTTTCCTGTCCATCATCTGTATCAGCATTTGCAGGCTTCACAGCAATTTAAGGTTTATTTTAACAATGTTGTGTTCGTGAAGTCCATGAGAAATATAGGACCTCATGCTTCTTTTCCTATGTAATAAAAGTCAGAGAAGCATAAGAAGGAAGGAATGTGGGATATAGAATCTCTTTCCCATGTTGCGTGCTGGCAATGTGGGTGCAGAGTAGTGCATGCACTCAGGAATAGTTCCTTTCTGTGTGACTCTTGCTAATGGAGCCAGAATCTCTCCCAAGAAAGGGGCCATGCTACACAACAAGAGATGCTTTGCAAAGGAGGTTCACAACCACTGGGAGGGACATCCCTCCTTTCAATGAGTATCTCGGGCTTACAAATCATATTTTACTCTTCACATTGTGTAGATATTTCAGGAATATCTCCACAGACATGGGGAATAATGTAAGTGGAAGAAAGTTATTGCATCTTTGTGACTGAGATGCACAGGGCTTCAGATATTACAACTTTACAGAACTGTATTTTCAGAGATATGCATGAACTATTACCTCCCCTGAGATGAAAAGTGCCCCAGTATTCAGAAAGTCCCATAAATACAACATCCCAGCAGCCATATCTCTAATCTAAATCGAAAGAGACATGGCCTTCAGTAGCCCCTTTAGAACAGAGAAATATGTTGTAAATGAGCTGAGTCTTGCTCTTCTGTCTTTCTTTTGTTTCTCTTCTTGAAGGGGGAAAGTTGTACTCCTTTTTGCTTCTGGCTTTCATGCTATCCCATGTCGGGTTCCTCCAAAGCAAATAAGAACTCAATCACTTGTCTGCCATTAACAGGGTTGTTCATTTCACACAGGAGGAAAGGTGCTGGTGAGCTGACCTCTCAGCTCCTAGAAAATCTCAATGCCCCTCTCTGAAATACAGATTAGGTATGGCAGAGATGTGTCTCTACTTCTACTACTGAGAACTCCCTCAGTCTAGTCTTAACTAACAGCAACATAAAGGAGACTGCCAGCAGGTGTCCCCAAGGCTGCATTTTACTGGTTTTATGAGTTCTGTTTGTCATTCTCTTTGAAATCAGGTAACAGGAAGTTTCACCCTTTGATTTGCTGGAATGCAGCTTGTTTAAAATCTGCTAAATGAAGGAAAATGTAAATTGCTTGACTATGGAGTAGCAAATCCAGGTATGCTAGCATAGCAAGCCCAGGCAAGTTTGTAAAAGCTACAAATTTGAAATTCTATGTTGTGGAGGGGTAAGTTTGGTGCCCTGACATCTCCAGGAACCGGGGAAAATTCCTCCTAACTGTAATTAACATGTGCCTCTCTGATAGGGGAGCGCCAAAGTGGTGGTCGCAGACAGCCTTAGGAAGCCCTGAACTGCCACAGACAACTACTCTGCCCTCACATTAGATACTTCTGTATTCTAGCAACTATACTTCTACCACTGTCCCAAAAAGAACTGCAAAGCCATCACTCTGTGTTATGAACTAATCATCTGCCAAATTAATTCTAATAAATCAAATCCCTACTGAGTCAGGTACCGAGTGGTGTGGGTGGATGGGAGAAGGGAGAAGAAGGGAATATTGGCAATCATAAATTCAGAAAAGAGCAAATTGATATTTTTTAATTTGTTTAAACGGAAAATGCTCCCTAGATGGAACATTTCATGCTGCGTATTGCCGGGAGCAGATGTTTATGGTTGAGTTATAAAATAGAAGTTTGTGACATCCCATAGCAGTGCCCATGCACCCAGAGATGCACACACATATACACAAGCCTGTTTCTGTCCAATTGTTTTATGTCAGATTAAATCTCTGCTGTCTTAGGTATTAGTGAGTGTCTCGTGAGGTATCAGATTTGAAAAGGTCCTTCATCTAATGCTGTCTTGTGTCAGCTTGTTATGATGATGTGTGGAATGCTTTTGTTATGTCCTCTAGGGCACCTATCAGTACTTCATGTAACAACACAGGGAACCAAAGCATGAGTAGTCATGTCCAGAAGAGGTATTTTAATAGTAATTCTAAAAGCAGAAACAGTTCTTTGATTTATCAGTAACAGATTCAAGCAAGGGCTGAACCATAGCTTGCCCATGTATCTTTATAGACAGTACTAACTGAAAGAACTCAATATAGTCACTAGTGCCATTCTGCAGGAACATGAAGCAATGTCATCAATAATTCATCTTGTTTATTTTCCTCTTTTGCAGTACCTATGGAGAAACTGAAGAGTTGCTGCTTTTGTGTTTCTTTCCTAACACATACCATATAGGAAATGATCATTTCACGGAGCAATGCCAGTTTGTGGTTCTGAAGATTACAAATGTTGCAGAAGAGTGGTTCATCAGTTGTCTTGGTCAGTATTGAAAAGCTAATTTTGCCTTCGTACTGAGAAAAGTGCTCACTGCTCTGACACAACATAAACTGTTTTGCCTACATTGTATAATAATGAGTTTAATCACTAGAATATAATGTCAATAAGCAAAATAGGCAGCATTAGAATGAAGAGATTGTGCTGACTGCTCTCCATATAGATTTTTGAACTGCCTTTGGGGCTGTCGTGTACATAAAAATCTGTGTTGTAAAGATATGTAAGGTGGAGACAGTGTCCTCCTCTAAAATCACCTCCCACAAGCCAACCATTCAGCTTGTATTCAAGGCTCCCAATAAGAGGAATATCCTTCCTCCTGTTTAAAAATACCTTGCCAAGAAACGAGTGAGAGAAGTGTACTGGGAAAGGAGTCCACAAAGAAGTCGCAGTTTGCCATGTGGGCTGAATACCAAGTCTGTCTGAGTGACAGATCAATTACCACAGAGGACTCTGGAGGCCAACCAAACCTCCCAAGTAAGGGCACAGCAAGGTACTTATTTCTCTCCATTCTTCTCTCTCACACTCATGAACATGTTCTGTTTTCAAACAAATTCAGCAAGATGCACCTCTGAAGGTTTGTGCTTGGGAACAGAGGCCACACTATCCTATCAGAATGACTCATTTCCTCCTGAGAAGTCTCTTTCTTCTTTGTTTCAACACCATGGCATTATTTATTAGAGACAGTAAGGACAACACAGGTAATACTAAGTGAGATAAACATAGGAAAATTCTTACTGCAAATGCACATAGTCCACAACTGAAAAGGCACAGAATGAGTCATGAAGCGATGCTTTCTTCATTTCTAACATATTATACCTATGTTTGGAATGCAAGTTTTTCTCCATGAGAATTTTGAGAATGAGAACTTTCTACTGAAAACTGAGAACTTTAAAATACTTTTTAAAGTTTTTTTTTCTATTTGTTTGTTTAAAACTGAATTAAGAATTGTATGAGTGCCATGAGACTAAAAATAAGAATTACCTACATCCTTTATTACTTTTAAGGAGGGGGACCCATAGCCTTCCACATTTCTTTGATTAACATAAGTAACAGATATTTCCTAAAGTGTCTACTTTATTGAACTCTCCTCTGCTTGTGACCTTCGTTCTGCTCAGCAAAGACAGTGGTTAATACAGTCCAGAATTCAATGCATAGAGCCCAAAAAATCAAGCAAAAGAATTTTACGTGAGGGGTATTATCCATGTCTCTCATCAATGGCAAGAGCAGACTACCTGATATTACCTGGAGGCTAGTTTTAGTATGCACCCTCTGGGAACGTCAGTGAATTGGCTTGCTCATTTTGTTGAGGACAGGGCATTTTTCATATTGGACTACTTTTATGGTTGTTCTAAGTTACTGAACAGTGTGACTTTCTTAACTTACTCTTCAAGCTTTCTTACCATTTCCTGTTATATGCCCAGTTCACAATTCTCTTCGCATTTATGTTTGTTAGAATAGGTCAGGATTAAGTCTAAAAACTCTTGGTATGGTAAAAAGCAAAACATGTTTTGCACATGGAGCATTCTGCAAGCATTGTCCCTACTGCAAATTAGTTCTGGTTCATGAATGTGCCCTCTGGAATAGCAATCAAGTTATAAATCTTCATAAGTAGAAAAGTGATCAGCATCTGCTCAGAGGCATAGCAGTTGCCAGTGGAGTCATTCCCTTTTACAAATAACAATACGTACTTATAAATGCATGTTCTCTTCTCTCTGTTGTCAAAGGCAATGAGAAAATACAAAGCAGTGAATTTTCATCAGTCGCATTTCAATGTGATGTTGCCAAAAGCCTGTCAGTCAGTCCTGGGGCAAGGGCAGGAAAGGGAAGCCACTTGGCAGATTGGGGATCAGATGGGGAAGGATGGGAGAGGAGCTGCCTGCCCCACCAAACTGCAGGCCAGCAACCTCAGCAGGGCTGCTGTCTTCTGGAGGTGGAGTGCTTTGTTGTGGTTTAGGGTTCCCTCCACCTCTTTTTTTTTTTTTTTCTTTGCATAACAAATACAGACCTCACCACTTCTGGCACAGCCTGGTCCACATTTTTTATATTGCATTTCCAAGATTGCATATTAATTAAAGTCACTGTGTGCAGGTTCAGCTACAGACTTCAAAAACAATTTCTCTGTTCACTCTGCCTCCCCTAGCCTCATTTAGCTACACATAATAATTTTGGTTCTCCTGTGTTTAGATCAGGCGATGACAAAAGAGCAGACATTTAACTCCTTACACCGTTCAAAATCTGTCCACCATGCTCGTTTATATGTATAGACTGTGCAAGAGAAGACTGTGGTTCCTTTCCATATTTGGTCCCAGAAGCTCTTTGTGAAGCTTGTTTATGTCTTGTGATCTGAAGTAGTAGTCACACTGCTTAGGCTTTTTGTTCTCTGAATGGATGAATTTGCCATATGAGTCAGTCTTCCAGTGTAAATAGCATTTCTTGTGAAACTTTCTATTCACTTTCAAGGTGTATTTGTGCATAACAGCTTTAAAATGTTTTCTCAGCACTTGCAGTTAATGGAATTTCATCACAGCAATCTGTAAAAATCAAATCAAACACAGAAGAGAGTGTCAACACAGCAAAGTTTTAAAATGTGTGTGTATACTCAGCAAGGAATTACTTGGCAGGATGATGTTTATTTAATTTTCAAATGTCCCCCCTGCTCCAGAGGATTTTGTAGCCAGACTCATAAACCATAGAGAACATGGCCAAAAAGGATCTCTAGAGATCATGTTTCCTCCTTGTTTCAAGGACTAAACTATTGCAGAAATATATTTATCTGTCTTGTCCTTAAAATACTCCAAGAGATTCCACAACCTACAATCTATTTTAGTCTTTATATTCCTTTATTCCTTAACTTCCTTAGGGAGTATTTCCTAAAGTCCAACCTAAATCTCTTCAAATGAATTATTGCAATTGAATGAATACAAGTAATTGCTGCAAGTTGAACTCATTACCTCTCGCCCTAGACCCAAAGGACTCAGAGAACAGTTATTACTGTTCTCTTTGGTTACACATTTGCAGCTGGCATAATGCTCTCCCCTCTCCTCTCTCCTCTCTCCTCTCTCCTCTCCTCTCCTCTGCTCTCCTCTCCTCTCCTCTTCCTTTCCCTTCCTGACTAACTAACCCCAAGTCTTTTCCATATGCATCATGTTCAAACTCATCAGTTCTCTTATTCTCCCATGAATTGTCGTTAATATATCTGTATCTTTCATAGCTGTGATACCCAAACTGGATATAATGCTTTAACTGAAGTCTTGTCAAAAGAGTTGTTAAAATTTCTTTAGGAGCAATCACATCTCTAATCATTAACACATTCTTATTTAACAGGTTTTATTTCCATTGTTAATAGACAGCTACTGAAACATCACAAAACTAGCTGAAACACTTAGGAGACAAAATATCCTGAGTAAGTTTCACGTTATATCTTCTAAGCAAGGTGGTTGTATTTTACTAAAAAAGGTAAGGATTAGGTGCATTGAAACAAATAGCATTATTAAGCTTACAGTAGCATACTGATCAAGAGTACAGTCTTGGGCTGTCTGAAGCCAATGAGAATTTGGTCACTGATTTACATTTTATTTTTTGTGTTTGATATTTAGAGATCTCAAGATACTTTACTCTTTGTCTTGTAATTTTATTCAGTAGATATCTTTGCAAATTTCTGGCTCTAGATTATATCTGGTTATTGGTTAATGCTGCTCTAGAAACAAGGGGTGGATGTATCTAGACAGCCTGGAGAAATGGGCCAACAGGGAGCTCATGAAACTCCATGAGAACAAACACAAAGTCCTGCACATGGCCAATGCCCTGCAACTGTAGGGACTGAGGAATACCTGCCTGGGCATCCTGGTGGACACTGGGCTAAATATGAGCCAACACTGTGCCCTGGCAGCCAGGAAGTCTAACATTATCCTGGAATATATTAACAAGAATGTAGCAAGAATATCAGCAGAGGTGATTATTGCCTTTGCCTGGATATTGCTAGACCACATCAGGAATACGCCATCCAGTCTAAACTAAATCTCTTTAAGTAAGTGAATGATTGCAACCGAATGAGTACAGGTAATTGCTGCAAGCTGAGCTCATTACATCTCACTATATAGCTGAAGGACCCAGAGAACAGTTATTACCTTTCCCTTCGGTTACACATGTCTCTGTCTTTGGAGATTTTTGAGACCCGACTGGATAAAGCCTTCAGCAGCCTGCTCTCATCTCAGAGGCTGGACTGGAGACCTCCAAAGGCCCCAACCTAAAGCAAGGATTAATTATGATTCTAAGACATTCCCATACTGAGCCCTGTGCGCATTGTCTTCCTTTGACGATAGAAGGTTTGTTCTGGAGTGGTGCTTCAACTGTTTGAAACAGGTCTGTATAATGTATCAGCATTTTAGAATAATAAACATGAATAAGACTGAATCCATGGGGGAGAAAGAGTCCTTCATCAACAACGCTACTTTAAATTGTCCCATATTCCTCTCCTTGTACCTATATTAATTCATTCCCACTTTACATGTCCCTTGGTTTGTTGTACTGGCTCAGTCATTAATTCCACCAAATAGTAAGCCATTGCAAAGATCATGTCCATCTGAAAAATAATATGCAGGAGAAGAATAAAAGGATTTTTAGAAAGATCTGATCAGATACATAAAACTGTGGAGTGAACTGCAGTCTAGAGGGAGATGGAGCAAACCATTACTCTCTGGCATTTCTAGATATCATTTTGGATGTCTACAAAATAAGCTGCTGATTATGAAAAGTTTATGGTAGGAAAGATAATGCTCAGATAATCTGTAATTATTGACGTGAACTGACGTACTAAGAGAACAAAAAGACTAGCCTAACAGAGTTAGTGTGAAGCTGTCAGACTAGCAGCCAAAACTGTCTCTTTCAGATATGACTCATGGCAGAAATAATTCTAATTCCAAGAAGTTTAGTAGACAAAGTTGACTCACCCATGAGAGTGTTTGCTTTGCAGTAGGAGCTATGTATTATCTTGAGATAAATTTGAGAACATGTGTTCAAATGTGTGCATTCAAAGCATTGAAAATGCAGCGAGCAGTGAAGTAAAAAGTTTGCTGATGCTAAGAAGTTACTCAGTGTAATAGGGAGAGCAAAGACTGGAGGAGTGTCTTCATTAGCATTTCAGTTTTTATCAGGAATGCTCATTTGAAGCAAATTTTATGATCCGCAATCTCTGTATTTTAATTTTCATTGTTAAACAGTCTTTCAATGCTCAGTCATGATTGTGGTTTAGCAAAAATTGAACTGGAAGATGTAGTCTGATCACTAATTACATTTCACTATAGGAACCAGACTATAGGTATTCCCAAATAAGATCTTAGCACTATATTAGATCCACCTTAGCTAAATGGTCTTGGTGTCTCAAAATGAATAATCAAAAACCTTTCTGTACAAAGAAGGACTGAGAAACTTAGGAAAAAAGTATAAAAGGAGCCTGCAAACATGGATGACATAGGAAAGTGTAGACCTAAGAATACTCCAAATCAGTGGACTTTAACCTTTACTTGGAAAGTTTCTGTTCCACAATCAAAATCTCTCTCTGTCATCTCAGCAAGGTCAGTGAAAAAGTAAGACTGCAGTAAGAATCTCAATGAATTATTCTATATTTGTCACTTTGAACATAGCATGTTTTATTTAAGATTTTTTGTAACAAAGTATTTTTAGTTGACTGCTGTAAGTCTGCAAGAAGAAAGGTGACTTTAAAGGCAGCAAAGTTTTCCAAGATATGTTCCAAGTCCAAGAAAGCCTACTATTAGAGGATGCTTAATTTACTATATAATGATTTTCTCAACTTCACTGGAATGCTTTTAGGGTATCGCAGTTTGAAAATGACTCACTCAGAGGTTGAAAGGTAGATCTGCTTCTTTTCAGTTTGGGTTCTTGGACAAAACTGTCGAGTAATAGCTTCAAGAATAGCTTTCAGCCTATCAGAAGCTGGAGGTGATCAGAAAACAAGATAAATTTGTGTAACCCAAGGAGAGACAGAATGACATTTAGACACCTACCCTTGAGCACAACAGAGTCCATCCCTTAGCTCTGTTCCAGAGATGGCAGGCTGCATTTGACTTGGGGGCAGGAGTGTCAGGCAGGCAAGGTAATGATAAAAGAATTAGGATAATTGGATGATGCAGTCTGCAAGAAGAAAAAAAAAATCAGCTCTTTGCAATTCAGTTTGTTCTGCCTGAAAGCACCAGTTTTGTGCTTGTTTCTCTACTACATTGTTCTTTCCACTGCTTTCCACAGTTCTGAATATATGCTGCCTGGCCTTGGAATTAATGTATTATCTGAGGCATGGCAGAGCTAAAAAGTGGAGCACCTCTAACTATTGCTCTAGCATACATAACTTTTTGGTTCAAACCATGCTGATGAGAGACAATTGAACTTAATAGAGCAACCCCAGGGATGAATTTGGCCCATTAAGTTTAGCAGACCTTATGGTCCATCAAACACGGCCTTATAAACCCAGAAGATAAAAATCCAGCTATATTTTATCTCCTCTTTTTAACTCTCATAATATAGGTAGCTGTCATTTTCCAGCTGCCCATTCAGTTGATTTACACTACTTATATTGATGACTTTAGCACTTTGTTCTTTGTGTGTGAAGGAATTGGTCTGAAATGCTTATTGTCTGTTCACTCCTTAAAAAACTTCTTTGCCATAGATAATGTATGTGCAAGGGCTTTGCAGAGAGTCTGGCATTTCATTTGCTTCCAGCTGAGTGCCACAGCTTGCGTTGCGTCTTTGCAACAGCTTGAGCAGCCTTGACCTCTATTATATAGCCATGTTCTCACTGATTCAAAAGGGTCCTGAATGGAGATCCCGGAGCTCTTCAAACCAGACCCATGACAGAGAGAACTCCCTTCCAGTGACCACAAGAATACTTACAATGTGATGTGTGTGATTCCCAACCGACAACTTTCTAATTGAAAATAAATGCTAATTTGTATGCACCTGTTAAAATGGAAATAAAACAATAAACAGAGAATGTTCTCAGTCTTTGTCAAGTTTCAAGCAATACTTTTGAAAAATCCATGGATGGATTTTTTTTAATGAAATGGCTAAGAATTCTGTGGTCATATTTTTCCTTGTAGGCAACTTTCTTAATTAAATCTTTCTCAAGTGCCTGTATCGTACCAAATATAGAAAAAAATGCTGTGGTATAAATGACAGAACTACTTACACACATGCATAGACACATCAAAATGGAAATTTAGAAGCAGCAGTATTAAGGAACACTTGTATAAGCATGTGCAGTGCTGAAAGAAGTGCCAAGAGGGTAACTGTTATATATTCATCCATTTCAACAGCGAGTGACTGTCCAACCATCAGTGTAGAGAATTAGCTGGACCATGTGCTGGCATGACAGACTTCACTGAGGACCTGCAACTGTATAAAGGCTAAAGACTGAACTAAGAGAAAGTAATTTATAACAAGACATGAACTGGGATCTGACTTACATCTTTCCTCCTCCTTCCACATCTACCCCGTGAATTCTAAAAGCCAATAGAAAGCCATTAAATGTTTGGTATGATTAGAAAATATATTCCCACACCAGGGATTTGGGGACTGCTTTCTCAATGCTCTGGGAAGTCTAGGGAGAAATAAGCACCTGATACTAGCAAGCACAGATAAGGCTAGTAGCTCCCGTGAGGTGGGTTCAGCCCTGGCTTCTGCTCATGGCCCCGGTCCCTCAGTCTCATGGCCAAACCCCCTGCAGGGCCATGCACTCAAGGTCTTTATAGTAGTGGGGTAAAAAGCTGCCCCTCTGCAGTGGGGCATAAAAATGCAAAGACTGCTGGAGTTCATGGCCTAACAAAAAAGCTCATTTTGCTCAATTTTATGCTGAAAGCTGGTGCATAAGAAAAACATCTTAGTATGTAAAAATATTCTTTTAGTCAATCTTGGTAGAAGCTCCAAACTGATAATTGGTCATGTAGTTGTATGAATTTATGGTAAGTATGTGTGGTTCCATTATAAGAAATGAATATTGATGTCCGTAGTATATAGGAACAAATTGAGCTCTAATGATTTCCTAATAAAGTAATTTGTTCATAGATCACTAGGGGATACAAGCGAGAAATTTTTAATGATAAGGCCAAGGTAATTATTTTTCAGCATCTAATTACACCTATACACTGATGCGGGCCACATTTACCGAGCTAAACGATGATATAGAATGTCCCATTGAGGTTCACATTCATCATTAAAAGTCAGTTCCTGGCCTTTGACAAGAGGGCAGAGCAGCTCGTGAGAGGTAATTTAACATAATTAGGAGGATATTATGTTTACTATCTGCACACTGTGCTTGCTTTAGATTAAATCCGACAACTGGAGAAGTAAAGGGACATTTTCCCCAAAATTAGCCTTGTCATCTTAGATCAAACTAGCTCAGCTTTGCCTGTAGTTTATTTTCTTTCCATCTCTAAATTGAACCTAATGAGAAGGAAGAAACCAGTCACAAGAGCCACAATAGCAGTGTGTGTTTGATGTTGCTGCAGATTCAGAGTTGTACAAGTTCTGTAGAAGCACATACAGATGGGCCATCCCTACTTTGCTGGACACGCTATGTAGGATAAGCATATGTAGGATACTGGTGTAATATGGGGGTTGGCATTTGCATTGCATCCTGCACATTTCACAGCAGAAAACTTACAGTTTAAAATTGTGAGCTGTGTTTTTGCTTACAGGATATTGAGACTTTTGTAAATGTGTATATTCAAATTTATTAAATGTCTGTTTCAAGGTAAAAAATGATAGTGTAAACCTTGTTTTTTTTACACCTGGTTTGCTCTACATTCTTATTTCCTGCAATGCCATGAGGGAAGAGAGTAGCGAAGCAGCCAGCAGATCCAGAACACAGCAGGACAGAACAGAACTTTCCTTTAGAGTAGAAGGTTTTAGGATAAGAAGCAGGAAATTCAAGATAGGTAATGAAACATAGCAAAGAGATTTTTAGCAAAAATTCATGTAGCTTTTCACAACACCTTGAGCACAAAAAAAGTTTTTGGAAGGCACTTCCCACAGGGTAATTCCCACAGACTATGGAAAAAACTATAAAAAATAGAAGGAAAAAGACTGAAGTCTGGAGGAGGTTTATAAGACTTCTTATTTCAGTAAATCATGGATTGGTGTGTTCCCACTTTTTACGCTTTAGGGGTCCATTTCCCACAAGGCTCCCTAATTCTTTTCCTTAGGCAAATTTCTGTTGTGCAGAAATCCCCCTGCCATGAAAGGGGGGCATTCGGGCCGGTTCTTCAGGACGGAGGTCCTGCAGGTCATATTTAGCAGGTTTTCTCTCCTCTGACCACCTTCTCTGGGGGATGCCATTCCAACTACTGTCAGAAAAAAAAAAAAAAAAAAAAAAAGGGCTATTTTCCTCAGTTTCCTCAGTGGGTGGATGAATAATCTTGTCTTGCCTTGACACATATCCAAGTCTTTCTCCCGGCACCTTCCTCCTATCTCTCAATCTTCTCTTTTCAGGGCCACGGGCTCATCTTTTCATTCCACACCATTCTATAAATTCCCAGATAGCTCCTGCGCTGCTGCTGCCGCTTCAAGATGAAATTCACGTTTTTATCCCTATGTCTAGCTTGTTTCCCACAATTGTCTCTGCAAAGACTATCTGAAGTGATGAGGTCAGAACCCCATAGAAATTTGATTTCTAATTTACCTACGTTTTTCATACACTTCTTTCTATTACTCAGTTCAGCATAATAAATATGGTTTATCAACCAGAAGGGACAAAATGAGCCAGATAATGAAAAGAAAGTCTTTTCTACTAGTGAGGCAGTGCTGTATAGGACACTGTCACCCTGTGACATATTTTATCCCTGTAATGCTATTAAGAACAGTATCAAAATACCTTATTTGCTCTGCCACTAGCAGTCACATAAATTAAAGATGCCCAGAAGCAGCTTACATTCATACCTAGCAGCTTTGAAAAATGATCTTATTTTGATTGCAAGCAGTATAACTACCTCCTTTGTATTGTAATTCTTTATTTGAATTTTTCACTTCATTCTACCGCCTCAACCTTTATCAACTACAAATACTAACAACTAGTCTATAATTATCACATAGATTATACCCAGAAAATAAGAGCACAGAAAATTAATAGAACTTCTGCTTTGTCTTCCTCTATTTTCAGTGTAGTTTTGAATCTGTCCACTTGAAATGGGTGTCAAGTGACTTTTACTTTAATGTTAACATTGATGTCTATCCGGGAGTACCTCTTTGTATTTTCAACAGTGCACCACATACTCCATACTTGCAGAGTTTAACTAGGTATATTATTCATTTGGCAACGAGTTTCTGTTTTATGATTTTGAGTGAGGTGAGCATTGTAGTAATGGAACAAAAAGGAAGAAATGTTTTCTTCCCCTCAGGTTCCCTAGACTGGTTAGATTTTTTTAAATTATTTTTCCATGCCATTTTTTCACTTTCTTTAGTAGCATGAAGAAGCCTTCATGTGTCTCCAGATTCCTCTGGGTAAGCAGGTATAAAATGATTACCTCATATTAATATAAAACCTGTACATATGAAGGGTCTCAAAATTAAAATAAGCAGACAAAGAAACTGCAAAGAGTAATATATTTTAGCCGTCATAGAAATGTTGTGTCAGAGCCTGGAATATATCTCCTTGAGGGAAGATCTGAATGATTTAGTTGTACATCTGCTATCAGACTTTTTAAAATTCTGATTTATTTGCTATGCAAAATAAGGATTTTCTATTTTAATTTCAGAAATGTTTCTACTGGTTATTGTTTACTTAGTACATAACAAACTCCCAGAGCAAATCACGTTCAGTCTCTTATTCAGTATGTATCCGAGCAATTTTTCCTGCCTTGTCCTGCTCACAGAATGGATGATACCCAGGATGACTCTTGTTTTACAAGATAGCTTGAACCAGAGATGGCTGTTCTATGCGATAGAAACTTTCTGAGATTTGAAATTTCTCTTTATTCCTTGTCAATCATAGGCAGCCTTTGCTGTGAGCAGGCTAATAACCAGGCAGCCTGTTTCCTGAAGCAAGACACAAGCCTGCAGCCATTTAGTCCAGTAGCTGAACACTGGGGGCCAGATTCCCTTTTACTCCCCATCCTTCCATTGCCTCACTTTTCCCTACGGCTCCCAGAAAACAGCAGCAGGTCGGTACCCACCACTTTCCTAGCCAAGCTGCAGGCTGCCAGGGTCAATGTGGGCACACTACCAGTATTCACCTTCTCTTGAATCTCAGCCTGGCACTGACATTGCATGTTCACTTTGGAGTGCACATGCACTGGCGGCTCCTAGATATATACATTTAAAGCACACAAACCAAAAGGCTGAAACATGCTGCTTAGAGAACAGCTGATGTAAATCAATGTGCACTGATTTATAGCAGCTGGGGAGTTGGCTCAGGAAGGCAAGCAGTCATTGATGGCTTT
This sequence comes from Tinamus guttatus, assembly GCF_000705375.1. The sequence continues at coordinate 22,922 of NW_010584004.1, read as the reverse complement.
GTAGAGGTGAAACTGCAGACAAAATGGAAGCCACTGTGTTTATTATTTATGATGCTGGAATGTGAGAGCTGCATTCCTCTGAGGGAAATGTCCTGGTCAGCCAGGTGCAAGTGCTGGAATTCATCAGCATCTGCGTGCTGAGAGCCCTGATCCTTGCCGCTGTAAATCAAAAGCATGCACACTGATGTTGAAGAACATCACGTGCGTCAATTCATTAGTCAGTGGAGTGGGAAAGATCAGCGTATCAGTCATGAAGATATATGAAGTCTGCCTCCTAATGATGCTTGCTTGTAGGCAGATTGTGATGGAACCTTTGTGGCCTGATGACTGTGTTTAATATGGGTAATCCATACCCCAATAAATCTGTAACTTGCAACAAAGCACAGTCGCTTTGTTCGGTTTATGGAACGAAGCACACCAAGTGTTGTGGGCAGCATTAACATTTAACAGTGTTAGGCTAGAGATTAGAGAAGTTCTTTATTGGATCCAAATTAAAAAATAACAATTACTCAATTAAAATAGTCAGTGTGGATAATGCTGCTTTCCAGGACAGGACAGACACCCATTGAATCCCATTACGGCTGCACTCATGTTGGTGTTTAAAGGAACTGGATGCTTCATGGGCTATGTGCAGCATTAATCAGTCTGGAATTTCTCCTTGCTCAAGGTGTAACAGCTCTAAGGGCAGCTAGGAACTGACTTATATCAAAGATGTCATACTGACACAGTACTGAAGAGAAGATTAAAAAAAACAGCTAACAAAGATGTAAAGCATTATAAGGATTTAAAACTTTTCCAGGAAAAAAAATCATTAAAAAGAAAAGAGCTTGGAGCAAATTTACTCACTTGCAAATAACTGTTGCTCAAAAATATTAAGGGCCAGATCCTCTACTGAAATTCTGCCAACTGGCAGTACGGAATCTGCCTAAATAAATGGAGCAACACACACCAGCAGAAGGTCTGGCCGGGTATATTGCTGTTATTTCTTCCTGCTATGGTTTCTCATGGTAATAATGCGAGGGTTCTGATTTATCCTTGCTTCATTCTCTTTCAACATGGAAAAGTGGGATGCCGCTTCTGTTTTTTAAAAGGTGTTGGTGTTCAGGAAAGGCCCTCCTATAAAGTGGTGGCAGCAGGTGGCAGCAGTTTTGCTACCCATATAAGCTACCTTCTGGGAATAGATTACCAAAGTAATTACCCCATAGGCAGTACAAACATAGTGCATATGGGAGTAGGATTGGATGCATGCATGCATGCATGAATGAAATGCAATTGTTCTATTAATCACTGTATCATAAGAAGTGAACTTGAGTTTTGTTTGCAAACAAACAGCAGCAAAATACTTGGAATAATTGGACCTTAGAATAAATGGACCTCTGAGATTAATAGAAAAGTTGATACTTTTAACTAATAAGTTGTGAATTGCTTGTGGTCTCAGCAAAGAGAATGGTATTTGGTTCTTTTTATAAGACTTTCTCACATATATGTGCGCTCATTTTTTTTTTAACAAAGAAAGCCATGAGGCTGCATGAAAGACTCCAATGTGGTGTACTACCAAGCATCAGCTTAATTCTGCCTCAGGATACACAGTGATCCAGTGATCTCTTTTTTTTTTTATCTTACTCTTTCAGTGATATGGAACATAGAATGGTACTCTGAAATCTGGAAAAAAATAGATAACGTTCTTTCTTACAGAACAGTTTTTGTTGTTTCTTTTTTAATTAAAAAAAAGCTCTTGAAAATGTTCTATATGAATTCAAATACAAATACTACATTTTTGCATACATGTTTATACTTATCCTTGTCCAAAACAAAACAAAGCAAAAAAATCTTCTCAAATGTGTAACAGTATATATAGGACACTAAGTCCCATCTGGAAAAAATACATGCCATTCTTCCACATGTTTTCCTGGTAGTTGCAGTTTGGGATGCTTCTCCATTTCATGTTCTAGTAGGATGGACTATGTACATCCAGCATTTGATACATTTCACCTTACACCTTTTGCCAGGTGATGTGATTCTTACAAACCACATATGAGAGTAATTAAGTTTACAACTTAATTTATGTTTGTTTGCTCTGTGCCGAAGCAGTCTTGATGCTTACTTTTTCAGAGGGAAGAACTCTAAGAAAAAAGAATGGCTACCCTTGATTTTATCTGTATTCAAAATGTGTTGGTTAGAAAAAAGAGGTTTCATTGTGATAATAGTTGAAGGTTTATACGAAGCTGAATCTGCTATCTACCATTTTGTGAAGAGAGAGAAAAACTGAATGTTCAGACAAAAGAAATCATTCTTCCTCCTTTCCAATGGAGAAAAAAAATAGTTTTTGTGAAGAAATGAAGAGTGATTTTCTTAGATATATTTGTTACTTCTTAGATCTTTATATCACTAGTACTTATGAAGTAGGATGTTTGTTTAAATATTTCTCTGCCATTTTGTATTATACGAACATGGGAACAGCTACCGAGTCAGAGCAAAGTCCTTCTAGCTTGATATCCTGTTTGATAATGGACACTATTCGATTGTCAGGAAAAAGTTGTAAAATATACAATGATATTTCCTGGCTTATTATCCCAGACCCTAAAGCTCAAAGACTTGGTCAATTACAGCTGTTATCTTTTCTGTTTTCTTTAATACAGATGGTGGATTTCTTTTTGCCTCCCTGACTCTGCGTAGTTACTGGGGTGAAGGTGTTGTGTTAGGTATCCAAACCATGCTATGGCAGTGAGTGACACGGTTTTTTATGTGATGCCTCCGTTGTGCTTCCACACTTAACTTTCCTTGAGTACTTCCCATGTAGCTGAAGCTTTTTGGAGAGAACGGTGAGTTAACTCATGGAAAGTCTCAGAGAGAGAGAGATTTGAGTTGGGGAAGGTGTATCAAGGGGTCTCAGTTGTGGGGTATTCCCACAGAATAAGGCATAAGGCTGGAGACCAGAGAGCCTACACAGAGTAAAGGCATGAACTCAGAGGCTGCACCAAATATTAAAGTATAATGAATGCCGTGAATGGGGAACTTTGACCTGGGCTGTGACAAATGGTGACTGTACACTGGAATATTTCCAAAGGAAATACTAGTGCAAGATTACTATGTACTTATTGAAGACTCCCTGTTCAGGTTTTGGGCAAACTTCTTTTTGCTGCAGATGCATAGTTGGTGATCAGAACGTTAACGCAGCAAAGCACCTCTTATTATTTCTGGCTCTCTTATTCTAACTGGCTGTCATTCAGAGAATAGGAAGCTCAACACTGTGTGGAGAATTGTCCTCTCCACCTGTCAGTGATTAATTTCACACGTTCAGCCATCAGGGACTCTGTAGGAGATTCTGGTTATTTCTTTTTCCTGTCTCAAAGCAGAATTTACTGTCTGTACTTTGCATTCATTTCTAAATGATTTTTTATCTTTCGGGGAAAAAAAAGGCTCATTATTTTTTCTACTGCTTTAATAATGCTTTGGAATTCAAATTATTTGCATTTGTTGTATTTGAACCAAACAATTTATGAACTTAATTTTTCAAGTGTGTTAGAAAACATAGTAACACAAATAATCCTTAAGCAAGAAATAGAGTTTTGTGTGTGTGTGTTTGTTTGTTTCATTCTATTCACAATGCTGCCAGTGTTGTGGATCCCTTGTTATTATGACTGGCCAAGTAAAGCCAGGTCTCATGATCACACTGATGGCCTCCTTTTGCCTACAGTTAGGAATCCAGAATAAATCTGACAAATCTTAATTTTCTAAACATCAATGGAAATAATGCTGTTGACCTCGGTGTAACTCAGATCCTGAACAAAACAGAGAAACCCTAAGGCCTCCAAATCAGGTGTTGCAGGTAGAGAGATCTTTCTGCTACTTCCACACCATCTTGAAGTCCCTTGTGTTCATTAAAGTCTTTAGTTTAATTTGTTTTCTTAGAGCTCGTAGCTCTAACAGGATTTTGGAAAAAAAGCAAGGTAATGGGGAGTAAGGCAAAGTGGTTATGAGATGAAAGATGGCAGAGATCCAGATGAATGGGACAACATAATTGGGAGAAAGTAGTTGGAGAGGAAGAGCAAGAAGCAATTAATTTGCTAATGGAAGATTGAACGGGAAGGAATAGGAATTTGGAGGGGAAAATGTGGGAAAAACTAGCATCTAAAAGATGTATGAGAAAGGAGAAATGAAGGTAATAAGGAATGAAGGGATCAAGTATGCTGGAAGTAGATTGATTGGTAGAGTAGCAGGAGGTGAAAGGATTTTAGAGAAGTGTTCAGGATCCAGTAAAACAAAGAGCAGAACGGAGCAGAGAAAAGTATGAGAAGGAGGAAAAGCTTGTCATTGAGTAAAAGGGGAGAAGTGTTGAAAGAAACATAGCTATCAGGGAGGGTATTAGAAGATACTGATATTCAGAGATAACACATCTTGAGTGTGATCTGAAAGTGGATAACACTCAAAGCTTTGGCAACATAAAAGCCAGATGCCCATGAATCTTTATAGATCAGTGTCCTGACAGAAAAAGTGCAAGACAGTCTGAACGTCTGTCTGCCACAGACATTGCTCTAGAGAACAGGGTAACCAGCTTCTTAAACACCTATTTATAATGTGTGGAGAAGGCAGCATTTTATCATGGGAGATTTCATTCTGAGTGTCTAGTACTAGTCACACTGCCAATAATAAAATGTCCTTGAAATTCCTAAATTTTATAGATGACAGTTTCTTAAATCAAGAAGCGCTGTATTCAGCTCAGGGGACTTCTCTATTAGATTTCATTTTGAAATATAAAGAGGAATGATTAGTAGACTAGAGTTTGGTGTTAGCTTCAGAGCAAGCGATCTGGAACTTGCTAACATTTGTAATGGGCAAGTAGAATAAAAACTATACTGCTAATAAGTTCACTTGAAGCTTTACAAATGTTAAAGGAAAGCTGGAAGTTGAATCAAAAGGGACAAAACATATATGACTATTATGTAGTAGCATTCAAGAACATTCTGTTACATATAAAAACATATGAAAACATGTAAATTAAAAGTCTTGCAGATAAAGAAGTAGAGTACAGTGCTTGGAGAAACAATATAAAACTATCACATTCTTTTCTGTTTGCGTAGTATTATGTATACAACAGGAATGGGAAATTACAGAAAAGTGATAAGGAAAGCCAAATGACAAAATTGTAGCAACACAATGAAATGCTTATAAGCACTACTTTATGATCTTTGTGACAATTATGTAATCTCATTGTTAGATGAATTTGGTAGAAAGTAGCAGTGTAAAAAGACTAAAAATAACTACTTTATTTTGTATTGGGGGAACTTCCAGATGCCGTAGTTACATATGAGCAGGAAATGCTTCCATTCTAACAATAACTAAGGTTGGGTAGCAGGTATTAATAAGTAATTGGCAAGACTGAGTAACTGGTATCGAATAGTATAAAAGGGCCATCCAAGAAATTCTCTGGGCCTGTGGAGATGAACTGTCAATACTTTTCTCTGTGAAAAGGAAATTTTTATATATTTTTTAGAAAATTTGGTGTAACATTTAGAAATAGAGTGAAACAATCTATCCATTTATTTTTCCACTTTGTTACCTTTCTTTGGGAGGGAACTATATATGATACAATACTCCTTAGGTTTTTATCTGTTCCCTACTCATGGGAAGAATCTCTGAGAAGTAATTGAGAGGGACAGGTAGCAAGAACCAGTCGAAGACTGTGAAAAAAGATTGTCTATGTCATTGAAATGTCTAAGCAAGGAACTTAATTTTATCAAAGAGACTGGTAAGTTGTTTGGCTGGTAAGGAATTCTGACCACCTGTTTTTTTTCTCTAAGTTCCCCAGGAAAGGGGAACTGCTGAAGGAACCCTTCCCTTGGCTGTTTTAGTTGGTTGCAGAACTTGGAAAGTTTGTATGATTCAGATAAGAAATCACATTTTGTCACGGGACAACTTTATTTTCTGAGAACACATTCACCTATATTTTCAGAAGCATTCAAATGAAAATGAAATTAAGGGAGGAAATAATGGAAAGTTGTTTGTTGTTTTCTGCAATCCAAAGGATAAAATGATTGTATTGGAAACTTTATTTGAAAACATGTTTCTTTGCTTCTGCCCTCAGGGACAGACCTCTGAGCATGCCAGTTTCTAATCCTAAAGCCTGGGGATCCAGATAATGAAACTGTAGTACAGGGGACACGAATACAGGGAATGAGGAAAGGTTTTGTTTTGTTTTGTTTTTCTGTATTTAGCACTGTGCAGTTAGCAAACTGTGTGCAGATATTTGTTGTTTCAACAACTAAAGAAGGATGACGAAAACTGAGAGAAGGTTCAGAGGATTATTTGAGCACTGGAAAGCATAGTTTGCAGTTCAGAGTTTCCAATTGGTTTATTTTAATGTAAGACTAGGAAAGGAATTGTTCTGCCTGGAGGAGAGAGGCTCTTTACTCTCCAGTGAAAAACATAGCAAGATCCAGTAGATGTAAGCTACAACTAAAAATTTCAAGTTATACTGAATCAATTTTCCAATTTTTTGGGGTGGGATCTTAATCAAAACTTCAAAATGGGTACTTCTCTAGAAGTAAAATGTCAGAGATAATGGCAAGAAGAAAGATGGATATCCTATTTGAAAAGGTTGTTATTTTTAGGGGAAGTAATGCAAAAAATTGTTGGAGGCTGATAGGAAACTGCTAGATTTCAGAGAGGAGTTGAGAACAAGTGAAAATGAGGGAATATGACAAGAAGCAAGGGAAATCAGCTCTCGGAGGTTATGGATGGATTTCTTGCAGGTGGAGATTAATGAGGATTTTGGATTAGAGACTGAAACTATTACAACAAGTGACTAACAAACAGTAGAAATAAGAGTTTGAGGGGGAGGGAGGAAGATCTGCATCTCAGGCAGGCAAGGTGCTGGTACATTTTTGCAGATGACACCTGCTCTGAGCCAGAGTGTTCCGGAGAGGGTTACATTTCACCCTAATACCTTTCCTTTTTTTTAAGGCACATTTTATTGCTATAAAAGGGACACACTGATCTGATTTAATTAGACTAATTAGAGGTCTGTGTCAAATATAAGAGGGAAGCATGTGGAGCTGGGTAGAACGTGTAGGTGTGGAAAGGCAGGATGGAAATTCCTTGCAGGGAGCATCGGTTTTCACTCAGAAGAAAGTGAAAGGTACTACACAGAAAATCTGAAAGCTGAAGAAATCCTGTGTGTCTAGGTGCTAAGGTGTTGGAAGTCTGAGGGAGAAATAATGGTTTTGAGTGAATGTAGGACTGCAGACACATATGGAAGAGAATGTTTTTTCAGAGATGTGTTGATCTTCATAATGTCCTGCGGGCTTTAGGAGCTCCGGATGCTGGAGCAGGGGAAGGAAAAGGATGAAGGAGAATCAATGACTGCTCATAGTATATAAATAATAAGAGGGAGCAAAAGAGAAAAGGGCTTCAGAGGGCAATGACCATGTATGAGAAAGGATGGAGTTCTAAAAGAGGATGAAATTAATGCAAAAGAAGTGTTAATAAAGCAGACGGAGATACTGCAGGTCACATATAAAACAGAAATTATTGGATTATCTATGGACTCTGAAGGATTAGAAGGGTGCTATGGGAACAAGAAGGCCAAGAAGTTAGCTGGAAGGTAGGGCAGGATTTATTCTCCGTGGTTCCCAGCAGGGGATATGTTCTTCACATGAGAAGGGAGAGGGAGGCCATGGAATGGGCTGTTATCTGAAGTATATGACAGGAGTGATTTAAGTCAAGTTGCTATCACCGCTGAAAATAACAGTTGAACTGTTATTGACAAGACACTGACCTCTGCAAAGGTATTTACTGCATCCTGATGAAGACTGATAATGTAGCCATAAATATAGCAAGTAGCTGAAAATTCACTGTTAAGAAATACCAAAAGCCCTTGAGGCTTTTCCTCCCTCACAGAGTAACGTATTTCAGTGAAATGTGAGAAGAAAAAGATGATAGCCCAGAAAGATTTATCTTCTTACTAAGGCCCTGTGTTGCATATTGAACTTGAATTCAGTTAACATTTCTATGATACAGTGTTGATTTGGAAAAAAAGAAATTTAATGCAGAGAATCAAATAGAAAATTATTCAGTGAATAGACCTGACTTTAAAAGGCAAATAAATAGTTAACTTGCTCATAACAAATGTTACTTTGGTGCTGTCCTGGAGAACGAAGAGATGCAAAAATCTTATTTGCATTGCATCATTCCTAAACTAAAATAGTCATTGGAGGCTGACCACCAATGTGAACATTTTACTCTTGTAAGAAATGCGGTATTTTGCTACATTTAACAAACAAGGAAGCTCAGTTACTGTCATCTCAATTGCATACTAAGATGCACTGCAGAGGGAGGTGAGTTTGGAATATAAGACATTTTAGCCAAGGGAATACTGTTTGTACCCAATAAATTGTAGCTATGTATGTAGCTAATTGTATAATATAACACGACCATACAATGCCAGCAGTCCCTCATTTTCATTCTTGGAAAATCTGAATAAGCAACCACAGAAATTTGCCACAGATCCTGTAGCACTGAAATCCCTTTAATGCTCAGTTCCCAAGAGTGCTTAAGCATTTGGCATTTCCTTAAGAAAATACTCAGCTGAGGCAGATTCTTAGTATAAAAGTTAAACTCAGCAAAAATATATTTCCAGATATGCTTGTGCTGAGAGGTGTTAATGATCACAGTCAAGTGGGACTTTGATCCCTAGGTAATCACTGGATTTGAAGCAGATGGGTGCGCTAATCATACAGGCTGGAGCATCACGCTGATGGGCGCGTTAATAGTCCAGGCTAAAGGAAGGAAGAAGTAAGTTTGGTACTGTGTGTGATGGCTGGAAATAATGGGACTGTGTCTGACAGTTTGCACAACAAAGACACTAAGCCATCTAAGCTGTTTGAAAATGTGAAGTCTAAAAGGTTTATTGGGCAGACCATGCAGAAGGTGATGGGAAGGATAAGAGTAGGTGGCAATGCTTGCCACAGAAACAACAGAGCCCTAAGGTGAGGACAGAAATACTGAATATAAAAATGGCTCAGGTCGGTACAAAGGGGAATTGGAGGCATGGGAGCACGCAAGAGAGGAGAGGAAGTCACGTCCCACCTTTTGCCATCCCATCTCTACTGCGTCACTCTAGAAACAATGCTGAGTGACCTGAAATTCATGCTGAGTGGTTGTCACAAGCACATTACAGCTTATTCTGTGGCTTTCTTAATGCATCCTGAGTTACCAGAATTGCTCTCAAATACAGAGTTGAAGCTGTTGCATGACAAAATAGAAAGTGTTTGCTTTACCCATTAGGCATGTAGATTAGTTACTAAATGAATTAGACATTTGGGACATGTTTCTCTCCTGAAGAAATCAATGAATAATTTTGATTAAAGATTTGTATTAAAAACATAATGTTATCCTTGGCTTACACACATATGCAGAGACAGAGAAACCAAGAGAGACAGAAAATGCTGAGTTTGTTGAAGTGGATTGTGGAAGTCCTAGTGATTTTTGTGGAACCAGGGTTTCACAGACAACATTAAAACATACCAAATAAAGTAATTTGTTGTTTTGTGATTTGCCTTCTTAAACTTCCAAGTAACCAAATAAGGTTTATATACACTACGAACTTTATGCAATATGCCTCACTGGTGAATCGGCACTTCAGCTGACACTTAAGTTGGTATATTCAGGACAAAAGATAAGTATGTGCTTATTGGAGTTCATATAATTACATTTCTAATAGTATTATTTTTGTTTTACTGCTACCAAAACTAAACATTTGGAAGTTGTTGTTTGGAAGGCAATATGGGGAAGTTGGAATAGGAAAGACATCAATATTTTGAAACTTCTTTGCCATCAGGGTGTTAATGCAATTTTTTTCTCCACCAATTTAGGCTAATATCTTTTTCTTGTGTAAGATGGAACATCAGCGTTGCAATGTTGCTGAGTGCCATGAGGACCAGATAAGCCATTAAAGAACAAGTAAACAAATGTGTGTCTGAAATATGCACACATGAACATTATCATCCTTGGAAGCTGCATTAGATTTTCAAATGTATGACTTTGTTAGCTCTATCAGCATGTGTCAGTCTGAAAGAGTCGTTAGTGAGAATCTCTAAATTAGGAAGGGAGAACAAAGCAATTGGCACAATTTTGAATTCCGGCGTTTCCCTTGGATTACAAAGCTGGGTTGGTTCTGGGGGGGGGGAAAATAATAAAAAAGCTTAATTTGCCTTCTATAGGGAACACACATTTAAATATATAAAATTGATTGAATTTGTATAATAATCCATTGTATAAATTTGTAATGTGTTTTAAATAAACTAGTTTTACTCAATCCATTCCTGTGTAAATCAGCTCCACTCTTTATATGGAAACTTTATTCACAATGAAAGCTTAAAGGCTTAGAGGAAGAATGAACAATTCAGAAATAAAGGATTCATTGCAGATTTCATCCTCGGATGACTTTATCTCAAATGGCATCATTTGTTTTCTACTCATTTTCATTTCATGCCTATCCAGAAAGAAAAAATAGCTCGGGCTCTCCCTTTACACTTCTATTGACAGCCCCAAAACTGCAACATAGATAGTCTGCTGGTCCCAGGATAAGACGTTTTTAGATTGGGGCCAGAGTTGGTGGGTCTTTAGAGCACAGTATAAAACCCAATTCCTTACTCAGCATCTTGAAGTGTAGGGAGGGAGGTGGAGATGTAGGGACTTGGATATACTTTTACTTGTGGAAGGAATACTTGAGTTTTTAATCATTGCCATTCAGTTCAACATGGTCAACTCTTAATGAGATTCTGTATGTGCTCCTTAGGGGGAATGGGTGGCACTTTAAAAGATGAAGTGATAATTCTTTCTTTCCTCTCCATGATCAGATGGAGAGAAGCCTTCACGATTTCCCTGTGAACATAAGGGACTTGTGGAGATGGGCTCCAGATGTGGATGTGTCTTGAATTGAAGCTGGGCGTAACTAGCTCTTTTATAAATAGCAACTTTCTCAGTTCTGATGCAACTGTTATCATGGCAGATTAGCTCTAACCTTAGCATTTGTGATTGCTCAGCAGAAGCCATCTGTAGAACAGTGTATAATATCCAGTTCATGCATAGTCTGTCAGACTGCTGATGACAACCATTTGCGTACTATTTTGCACATCTTGAGGAACTGGGGGCAAATCTGTAGTTGCCTTCTTACAAAGGATAGAAAAGACAAGCGGAAATCTTGTGCTCTTAGGTTCTTTGGTAGATACCTCTCATTTGGACCAGGACACATTCAGCTCTCTGACTTTGGGCTAAAGGATAGCTGCTGTGCTATCCCTGTGTTGCCAGTCTGCAATTCACCCTGCATATTTCTTAGTTTCTTCTGTCCTAAGAAGAGGACATCTCTGTACTTTCCAAAGACAAAATGTAAAAGAGCTACCCTTCTCATTTTAGTGTGTCATCTGGCATTGCTTGTGTTTACCTTGCCCATGCTAGAACTCCTTGCTGCAATAGCTGCAGTTAGCAGTCACAGACTTGCTATAGAGTGGGCAAAAGCCTGCTCAGAAGTTGAAATTGTACAATGATGCCCAATGTGTTATATAAACCTTGGTGCAAAGAGTTTGTTATAATGTGCCCAAAGGATAGAAAAGTAACCAAAATCTTTTATTCAAGCATTGTTTCATGATAAGGTCATTTTTGTCAACCTCTGGCAATATCTGATTGTGATTAAAGCCAAATCGTCATTCTTGTGTATGGCTGCTCCTTGCCTCATACATTGCAAAAATCGGACAGGAAGGTGGAAGCAGTGAAGAAAGTCTTCCGTATTTGATTCCTGGTCTTGAGCAAGCACAGGAGAGCAGATTTCAATAGATCGAGTTAAGGGTATGCTAGTGACACCTAGTGTTAAAAGTAAGGCATACAAATATACAATAAAAACTGGTGGATGTGTTTTTTAAAGATGCCTCAATAATCTAGCAAGATGGTGCTGCTGAAGTCCTCCCTGCAGATGGGCACCATGATTGCCACTGTGGCTCAGGCCCTGAGAAGCAGGGCCATGTGCCACAGCCAGCAGTTCCCTGCAGTGTGTGAGAATAGCAAATAAGCCATATTGTAATGTTTTTATATACATATATATATAGAACACACCTAATGCTGCAAAATAAAATGGCAGAACATTTTAATTTTGTGCTATTTGTGTATCCTGAAATGTATTCTGATCACTGATATACTTTCAGTGTACATATATGTTTAATAAACTATTATTATTAAAAGCAGTAGGAAAGAGACAATGTTCTATATTCTTATTTTAATAGGGAAGAAGAGACAGTGTCTCAAAGCAGCATTGCAGGACATTCTGAAATAAAATTGCAGCATGTTAAAGAGCTTGAAGCTGGTGACACTGCCCCAATTCGAAGGCAGATTATTCCAAGGACATTAGATATTGTACAGCAACAACAGCTACAAGCTGCTGAATTCAGTGTTCCTACAAGTGACACAGACAGTCAAGCAGCTCTTGCAGCTTTTTAAATGTCTGGTTTGCTGAATTCCTATTTCTAAAAATAAGGATAAACTGAACCGTGAAAATATATATTGTATAAGAAGGAGATGTATGCTTACTGTTGTGGGACAGAATTAAAAGAGTTACTGTATGAATAACTAATTGTTTTTGCAAATACCTCAAGAACATGATTAATGCAGAAATATTGTGATGTTGCTAGTAGATTTAGAATATAAACTTAAACTATGTGGATGAAAATTTTATCCTTTTTGGGATTTACCACATCTGAGAAAAAAAAATAGAAGGAGAATTTGATCAAATGAAAAAGTTACTACAAAAGTGGACAAACTCAAAGGCTTATGCATTAAGAAGAATCCAGGCAAAAGTTTAAGATTTTGCTGCTCCTGCAGCCTTGCACACATCCATACATGATTAGATTACTTCAAGGCTTCAAAGATGCAAAGCATTTCTGAACCAGAGGAAAGCTGTAGGTCTGGCGTCGTACATTAGATGAGCCTAATATGTTTAGTGCTTTGAAAGCGTATAAAGTCACTAGAGACTTCTTGAATTACCTTTTGAAATAAATTCAGCATCTGTGTTGTTTGATAAAAGAGTGACACAGATGTCTGATGCCTCTGAAGGCAGCAGCACTCAGTGGAGGTCATTTGGAAAAGATCCTGGGACACAACAGACAACGAATGAGGTGAGTCTCACAGGCTCTGCCAGAGTTTGAGGAAAACTGCTGCAGGAACATAACTTGCACTGTCCTGTCCCTAAAGTAAACTGATGCTGCTGCACATCAGTGTAACATGATTAGTTTAGAGACCTGCTAGAAAACTGCCATTAGTTAAGGAAAAGTTTATTTCAAGAGTATACTTGAAACTGAAAGAGGACCTATGTAAATCATGTATTCCATCATTATTACTTGAATACTTGTTTGTTAAGATGGAGAGAAGAGCAACTCATTGCAGCCACTCACATATGGTATACAGACATAATTAAGACATATGTATATAGAAACAATTAACATTGCCTGTTCTGAATGGGTGAAGGCACTTGCTGTGGCTGAGCAGCATGGATGTTTAACATGGGCAAGAGCATAAGCAAAAACAAAACTTGTCTATAAATCCAGGTCATAAAGCCTAGTCACTGTTTTTTTTTTTTTTTATCCTAATTTTGTAATGACTTTGTATTTCCAAATGTAACGTACTTAAGATTAGGTACTTTCGGGAGAGTAAAATAATAAATAAAAATTCTCACATGGACTGTACCATTTGCAGACAATGCCAAACTGGGTGGAGTGGTCGACACTCCAGGGAGCTATGCTGCCATTCAGAGAGACCTAGACAGGTTGGAGAGGTGGCTAGAGAGTAACCTCATGAGGTTCAACAAAGACAAGTTCAGGGTCCTGCACCAGGGGAGGAATAACCCCAGGCACCAGTACAGATTAGGGGTTGACCTGCTGGAAAGCGGCTCAGTAGAGAGAGATTTGGGAGTCCTGGTTGACAACCAAGTTAACCATGAGTCAGCAATGTGCCCTCGTGGCCAAGAAGACCAATGGGATCCTGGCCTGCATCAGGAGGACCGTTGCCAGGAGGTCGAGGGAGGGGATCCTGCCCCTCTACTCAGCTCTGATGAGGCCGCACCTGGTGTATTGTGTGCAGTTCTGGGCTCCCCAGTACAAGAGGGACTTGGAGCTTCTGGAGAGGGTCCAGTGTAGAACAAGAAAGATGATTAAGGGACTGGAGCATCTATCTTATGAGGAAAGGCTAAAAAAGCTGAGCCTGTTTAGCCTGGAGAAGAGAAGATTGAGAAGAGATCTGATCAACACATCCAAGTACCTCAGGGGTGAGTATAGGGAGGATGGGGCCAAACTCTTCTCCATGGTGGCCAGTGGCAGGACAAAAGGGTAATCGGTACAAACTAAAACACAGGAAATTCCATCTCCATATGAGGAAGAATTTCTTTACTGTGAGGGTGACAGAGCCCTGGAACAGGCTGCCCAGAGAGGTTGTGGAGTCTCCTTCTCTGGAGATCTTCAAAACCCGCCTGGATGCCACCCTGTGCTACGTGCTCGAGGTGTCCCTGCTGGAGCAGGGGGGTTGAACCAGATGATCCCTAGAGGTTCCTTCCAACCTTAACCATTCTGTAAGTCTGTGATTCTGATCATACTTAATAATTGTATTGGATTCTTACTCAGTGCTCTCTTTTTAGGAACAACATTGTCAGGAGGAAAAAAAAAGATCCAAGAGACCTGTAAACATTATATTTCTATATGGTTCATTCATTTTGATTACCATTTTTACTCTGATAATTATTTTCTTGCTATTTGTAGCAAAACTACAGTTCTCTACAATTCAATCTCTTTAAGACACAGGAAATTGATATAACCCTCACCAGCTTTTATTAAAATGGTGGTGACACCTATTGAGTTCCAGGTGGCACTGTTTTTATGCTTGTTATAAATAATTACTTTCATCAGCAGTTCTCTCACCCATATATCACTGTAGAGATGCAGCGCATTCCAGGTCTCCACACATATTAACCCTGATTAATTGTTTCACCTTCTTTGTCTAAGAATAATACAGGAAGAGTTATCCTTCCAGGCTTTGTTTTCCTTTTATTTTTTGTATAATTTTAGAGTTTGACTCTGTGGGCTTTGGAGATGGTTTCTGCGTCATTTTCATTTTAAATGTTACATTTCAGTAAGGATTGGTTGGATGGGTTCAACTAGATTTCTGCACTGCTAATGCAGCAGCAAGACCCCTGAATAGGGACACCCTGTGCCAGCAGAGAACTCCTTTGTGACAAGAAACTGCAGAGCTTGACTTCACCACTGTGTCTCTGCCTGGCTCCACCTGCACGAGAGCCGGGGAAAGGACATGCTTTGTGAAAAGAGAGAGCACACTGGAGACGTGCAGAGAGATTTCCCTCGAACTCTACTGAGGACTGTGGAACAGAACAAATTTCTGGTGCAGGGAATTGTGCATCTTTTAGTTGTTGTATAGCTGAGAAATCTTAAACTGTATCAAAAATGATCTTGGAGACCTTGTCCTTGCATTTATGTTGTGGAGCCACATCCTGAAGAGGATGCTGTTCAGGTATCATACTCTCCCCATTTGTTGTTATTTTTCTATCCTTGAGATGAACAAGTTCAGGAAAAAAAATGACCCAGATGTGTGATCGGTGTAACTGAGAGATCAGATGAGCACCTCTTCCAGAGCAAGGGAGAGAGTTGGGATGCAGCAGGACACAGGGCCATAGCAACTCCAACTCTGCCATGAACCTGCACCCTTGGAGAATCTACTGACCAGTCCTCTGGCTATTTGTCTAAGTGTAGAGCAAGTATGGCTTAATGCAGATACTACTGCACCTCTTTTTTTTTCACATAAAGAATTTAGCATGCAGCCCTAGGTGGAGTCTACTGATCATATGTGAGAGCTGGAAAGCAATCAAGGTAAAGTAGAACAGAGTAATTATATTAAATGTGCATGCAAAATCACTCATGAACCATTGTATGCAGTTTGTAGGAAGGCACAGATTGCACATAGGTTTTTCTAGTTTTATGTATTCACGAAATAGCTTCTATCATTTTTTTTATTTTTTTTTGTGAAGAAGAAAACAAACAGTGTTCTTAACAATTAAAGTATTTTGGGGCATTTTCTTTGTTTTTTTTGAGAAACAAATAAGAAATTCATCTCTAACATACGCTTATTTTGACAGTGTCACTTTAATTTACACTTAACTGGCTAGCTGAGTGGCTGTTTCCATGACAGCACAGCAAATATACAGAATGGACACTTACAAATGCTGATAAATAACAGATCATTAGACTTCAGAGAGAATTATTCACAAGACTGTTGCTGCTTTTTATATTGGTCAGATGGGGACCACACATTCCCTGATGTCCATGACAAGATAAATGCTGTCCAAACTCCAAAAGCCTAGAGTACCAAAAGACAACACTTACTATTCTTGAAAGGAGACCAAGTCTTTAAACCAAGTCAAAGTACATTTCCTAACAATTGATTTATTAAAAACAACAATGTACAATACTGAATGCCTTCCTTATCCTTGTCAAACTAGTCATAACCTCCTTTTAAGCAACAGCACTTTCAAGATGGAAGTGACCTCTGATGTAGTAAGATTTTTCCCACCATGCTGAAACAGAGAGAAATTCCTACAGGAAGCAACTTTACCCTCTAGCTTCACTGTTTTGGTGTTCACTGTACAATCTGCATGGAAAGATGTTGAGATATCTCATTCTGCTGACAGCCATCAAGGGAGTCAAAGCGGCTGTGGTAACTACAATATGGAAGATAACCCCCTTGCCATGAAGAGTGCTTGATCAGGATACAATTTAACTCAGCCTTAAAAGATATACAGATGTCAGAAGTAAACCACGGATCCCTTGCTCGAGTAACAGTGGCCGAAATACTGCCGTTTCTTTTTATGTGTTAGAGGTGTCCTAGCGCAAAATTATAAAGCTTGTGTTTTGCAAGGATTTAGATCAGCAATTCAGAAAAAGACCAAATCTATTTCCTCTTGACAGTTTTGTCAGGAACTTGAAGGGAATGAGAGTTTGTTTCTTGTTCTATTGCTTTTTGTGATAATTCGTTTTAATGAAACCAGAAGGGGCAGTATTGAATAAAATATTAACATAAGAGTAATTATCTACTTGTTTGGACTATCTAGAATGCAGGTTGAAATAGAAAAGTCATCTACATACTCCAAGTTTTGCAGAGTGATTTTCTGAACTACTGCCATATTCCAGTCAAGCATGACATGTTTCAATTTACTAAGACATTACTGCTTACTGCTGAGGCATAATAGTACTCAACATCAGGCAGACAAATTTTTGTTTCCACTCTTCTTGTAAAATCATGACTGTTTTTTAAACTAGTCCTATGGTTTACCTAGACTATTATCCATAATATTGAAGGGCCTATTTTAGTATTTTGGGGGTGATAGTCCTGAGTCTCCAGGAGTATCAGCAGTCTCCGTGTCTTAGCACGTGTAGCTAATCTCTATTCCTCCTTCTCTTTTCTGTTCCCCAAAGCACAAGCTACACTGATTTGTTACAACGCACAGTTGACCAAATCGGGGGTTTAAACACAGCATTTGGGGTTTTTTTAATACACGTCCACTCTCATCAAATACTAACGATTGTAAATTTCAGAAACTTCAAAAAACGTGCAGTCATAATTTGAAAAACTTGCTTCCTTCAGAGGTGCATGAAGTCAGACTGAAACAGCAATGCACCCAAGCAATACTGAGGTTTTGGGGATTAGGTAACTACTAGATTACTTTGTAATCTAGTACTTTGTAAGATTACTTTGTAATCTAGTAGTTTCAGGGGATTTTGCTGATTACATTT
Organism: Tinamus guttatus; assembly: GCF_000705375.1. Next base: position 5,085 of record NW_010584004.1, on the reverse strand, counting down.
CCCCCTTTTTCAGGAAAACAAGCTAACAATCAGACAAACAAA
>NW_010584003.1:300360-313227 GCF_000705375.1 Tinamus guttatus | reverse complement strand
GTCCCTCATACAACATTCCAGTTCTTGATTTCCACAGGTACCATCTGTCCCTACAGGAAGCCTCCTCCTAAATTCTGGCCTATGGAGAAGTTGATTCTTTCTCCATGGCTGGTGCCATGGCTCTAGTCAGCCTCTTTGTGCTTGAAGAGCACCTCATACCCCACACACTCAGGCTCTCTTCCTGGCACCCTTCTTTGACCATGTTTTTGCAAAGTTCCAAGATGACAATGCCACTACTGGAGTTTTATGACATTGTTTTCTCTCCCTGTATGTTCTAATGACAGAACATTTTATTTAGCATGTGAAATAGTAAGTTTGTTAAATCATAGGAAAACATACAATAGTTACATTTTATTGTAAACAATGAGCAATCTCTAGGAAAATACTAAAAGAATGCCACCCTCTTCCTTTTCCTGTTGACTTTATGTCCTATATTTTCAGGCAAAATGGCACTTCCCTCCAAGACTTGATGCTCTATTCTTTCCCAGCACTTGCTATTGGCATAACTTCCTAAACTATTTTTATTGATTAATATTTTTGATTGATTTTGATTGATTTTTTGATTAATATTTTATTGATTAATATTACCAATACATGGAAAACTTGTACCAGCATTCAGTTCCTTCAAAGCTGGTCTGGACATGCTTTCAACAAATCTGACCACACACTGTAGTAAGGTAGGGAAAAGTGCAAAGGACTTGTATTAACAAATGTGGGTACTGATTTTACCACAACTGTTGAAGTCTATGCACCTGGTTGTCTGAATGTGTTATATTGTACAAAATGACGAAATTCTAACATTGCAGCTACTATTGGAACTGAGTTGGATAGATCAAAGTGATAATTACTGTGTTCTAGAAATCCATATTTTTGATGATCTGTTTTTTAAAGCCTATAACAACACAGTGATCCAATTGCAAAAGCTTAAAATTGTCTCTTCAGTAGAAACAGGGCTTTGATTTCATCTAATGTGACCCTTCCACTGCACTGATAAGTGCACTCCAGCATGGCTAGAGATAAAAACTTTGAAATTTAAATGTGCAACTTGCAGCTGAGGTTGGATTTGTGAGCGAGGACACAGAGTACCTTTTGATGAACAGCAGTTTTCATTACAGCTGTCAGAAAATATCTCCCCATTAGGAAGCGGTGAGTACATTTAATTCAAGTCCAACCCTTCCAATACCATCACTTACAGACACTCTTCTGCTCTGTGAGTGAGGTTCTAATAATACACTGAACCATATGGGACACACCGGGGTGATTAATGCTTGGATGTGAATATACACTGCACTGAGTGTATATTTCCCTCTTAAATGAAAATATCTGGTTTTCATTGATATCAAGGTAGATTTGCTCTGTACGTGCTCACATGAGGAAGCCTAGAACTGTGGGATCTATCATTCAGTAATAGCTCTTGATAACACTAACACTTGGAACATGGCAAAGTAAAAAATGTGAATTCATATTCACTTTTAATAAACTGGGGTAATTAGTCAGTTGAAATGCAATAGAAAGTGACAGCCTGTGACACATAAAAGACTGCAGACTGACAAAGACAGAGCTATTCTTCATTGCACTAACATCCGTTTCTTCATCAACATTGAATTTTTTCAGTCTCTTGGCATTTCAATTACATTATAAAATGCAGGGCTAAAATCCTGGCTCTGCATTTTTTCCTCTCCTCTTTGAGATTAAAGAAAAAGAGATGAGAAAAGCCCCTCTCCTCAATTTGCTTCTGTGTCACCTGAAATAATGTCAGCTGGCCTTGGCATCTATAGTTCCCGCGGCATGCGCAGGAAAGGATGTTGAGCCTTCACATAATCATAGCAATGGCTGTGAAATCCCACTGAAGGAAACCATCTCAAAGAAAATGAGAACTGGATAAATCACTTGAAAGAGGTAGCAAAATTTGCTAATGAGGGCAACATCCTCACCGACAAGGGATGCAGTCCCACAGGACTCAAACCGGAAGAGCAGAGAGGATTTGGTAACTACTGCCAGGGCCAGGCAATAGCCCAGATAGATTGCCAGGCAAGTCTATGGCAGCAAGTCAGGCTTGAGGGCAAAACCAGAATCAGGACCAGCACAGGCACAGCTATGATGTAGCTCAAGTCCTATCCTTGAACTTGACTACGGGGCCAAGGAGGAGGCCCAAGCAGAGCTTCCCCCAGCTCTTGCAAGTCTTCCAAAACTGCCCAGTCCTGGCTCTCACAGATGCACTAGCACCAACAGTCAAAGTCTGAGGAGAAGAAAAAGGTTGCAGAGTCTCTTGGCACCTCTGGGGCCCTGACATAACTTGGGTTGGCTCTGGCGCTTGCCAAACCCACCCGTGAGCATAAAACTAATTCCTCCTTCCCCACAAAAGGTTAGTTTTCAATTCAGCTAATAAGCTGAAACAAATCTCTGAGGCACTCAACCATTTCCAGAGCCAAGGGAAGCAAAGAATCAAACACTGGAAGCAAGAGAAGATGAGCAGGTGCAGAAGAAGGAAGAGTGGAGGAAGAGGAAGGCAGAAGTGAGAGCTCATCTTTTGAAAGCACCTAATTAGTCAGCAGGCTCAGACTAAGGTATCTTAGTCTTCCCTATTTCATGAAGGGTTTTCATAAGGTCCCTGTTTGAGAACGTGTTTGGTTATATGATAAGCCAACCACAGTTGCGTGCTTTCAGCATTCAGTGAGGCTAAGCCTAGAGAGAGAAGCAATATCTTTTATACATTTCCTGAAAATAATACATAGGAAAAAAAAGATCAGCTTTTAGGGATCCAAGTCCTCAGCATGGAAACAGTCTCTCTTACATGCTTGGAAAAGCTGGGTAACCACAGTACTGCTAACTATTCCCACTGTTCGTGTCCCCCAGAAGTCTTACCGTAAACCTCCAGCAGAGAAAAAAAGGAGCAGAAAGTATTTTTACATAAAATTAAAATAAAATTTTAATCTGGTTTCTAATAACATCAAGACATTTTGCTGTGCAAAGCCTCTGTTTGTTGACCTGTGAAACACTAATGACTTAGCTCCCAGGTGTGCTATTTCGTTAATGTTTGTATATGGTTTTAAGAACCTGAGATGGACGGCACCAAGGCAGAGCTATATAATTTTCTCAGAAGGCTCATGGTCTCATTTGGCTGAATCATGTATCAAAATAGATTTCAATTTCTCAGATGCAAGAGTCAAGCCTTAAAATGCTTTGACAGACAGAAGCTGCCCTTTAAGCATCTGAATGAAAGGGTCAGATTTTCAGCTGTTTCTAGTTTCTTGCAGCTCCTCCTGCTGTTTTAATAGAGATGAGCCATTCCAGGAACTTAGTTCTCGACAGTAGGTATGAGCACTTCTGCTGTTGTGACTCTAGTTCTTTCTAGGGGAGTCATTCTTCTGTCACATTAGTGAAAATGGACCTGAAGGAAGACGTATGCAGTCTAACTGGCATCTATAGAAAACTAGTAATGATGTAAACTTTACCCACTGCCTACTATACAGACTTATTTTTGAGTGAAAAAGAGGTGATTTTTTTCACAAGTGAAATAACTAACTTTGAACATTTCTTACAAATCTTAGATGGAATAAAAAACAAGGCAGGAGATAGGTAATAATATATTATTCACTGTGAACAATTTTGCTGAAAAAGGTAGCTCTGAGGTGTTCCTCTCAATTGCCTTCATCCATCCCTGAGGTGCTCTGCCAAAGGTGTACCTGTGCATTGGGGCTGGTTACTGAAGTGCCCTGTTGCTGTTTCTGTTCTCCAGCTGGACTTCCTACATCAAAAGCAAAATGCCTTTTTAGTAACCAACTAAAGCAATCTTCTGTTTTTTTAAGTTGTCAAGGGTATGGATTTGAAAATGTGCTTATAAGCTTGAGCTCCATTGCTTACAAATGTTTGAGTAAAATCTAGGCAATATGAATTAATCTTCGCAAAGAGGCAGAAATGGACTGAATCTAAGTTGGGGGCCCGTGTCATAAGTATTGACTCCAGTATTGACAGTAGTGAAACCAGACCATTTTACACCAATGGAGGGCTCTGCATCTCCTTTTCTGTTTTTGTTCTTTTGTTTGTTTGTTTGCTTTGTTTTCTGATTTAGGGAACTGTTTACAGAAAGAGTTTTATTCTCACCCTATCCAGCCATCTCTAGTCACAATCAGAGACCTAGCATTCTTCTGCCAGGCCACTACAGAAGTGAGATAAATGTGCAGATGATGAAGAAGTCTTAATCATAGTTTACATTTGGCTCTTGGATTTTTTGGTGACCTTTCCAGTTACGCACTCCAGTAAATCACCTTGACACTGGCAGAAAAAGCAAGGAAAAGAAGCTGGAGTCTCTTTTCACCTTAAGCAGCCAAGTGGTTAAAGGACTGGCACGTAAACAGCTCTGCTACACCTATGCTGTATTATGAAGTCCAGTGGGATTCTGTTTTAATCTTGAGAGGGAGTATGAGGGGTTTGTTTTTCGCAGGGGCTTTAGCCTACAGTTAAGTGCAAACACCTGCTGAAGTACTGGTAATTAGTAGGTAATTAGTAGCTAATGTTCTTAGAATTTAAAAAGAAAAGCTTACATAAGTAATTACTTACTATTTCTTATAATGTGCTGCTTTTCCTGAGATTTCATATCCCCCAGAACATTTGCCAAGTTCCTAGGTTCCTCAACATACTAAATTGTTTATTAATTACACAAGTATATTGCTTGTAGAAAAAATAAAATGCATTAAAATGCTGGAAACAGGAGTGAGTTATCTTTTAAATTACAGCACAAGGCTCACTGAAAATGACAGAATTTGTAAAAGGTAACAGCTTCAGGAGGGAGCTTTAATTCAGGGCTAGAGGAGGAGGATAGAGGTGGCTTGAGCAGTGGAAGCAGCAGCTGGGTAGTCCAGAACGAATTCCTATTACTTGGAAAGGGGACGGAGACGTGGAAGGGCAGCAGACTTTTTGGTGGGTGTTTTGCCTAGGCCACTAAATGTTTAGTGCTGCTGTGCACCGATTCATACCTTCCCAGCACTCTCCACACATTTCAGGTGCATTAGGAGCTGGGGAGCTGACCTGGTTCTACTGCAGAGCAATTTGAATGATATCTCACCTCATGTAGAAGGATCTTATCCAAATCAAGCCTTATCAACACCTCTAAAATCAGCACTTACCATTGCTATATGCGAAAAGTGTTAAGGCAGAGCTGTGCTTCTGTACACTGATTACACCTTTGCTAGCACGTGATCCAGCTGCAAGTCTTGCTCTTCCAGTGTGTGGGACATGCTTTATACAGTAGCAGAAATGGAAGGTTTCATACAGAGCACTGAGGTCTTAGGAGAGCTTGCTTTTCCCAGCAGCTCACTAGTTTTAAGGAACAGCCTTACAGAACATGATGACAGTAATGGCAGGTATTGGGTCTGGAGATCTCCTGGCTCCTAATTTTATCCTGTGTCTTATTTCACCCCAGTTCAATTAGGACCGTAAAAAACAAGAGCTTGCTGGGCAGCACCAGGTGATGCTGGGATCGAGGTCTTAACAGAATCATGATATGAGATGGAGCAACTCTTTAAAGATAAACCATTGAGCTCAAGTGCCTGTTAGTAGTATTGTTTAGAGTTCAGTTTTTTTTTTTTTAGCGTAGCTGTGAATAAGAAAAAAACAAACATTCAGAAATTAGACTAATTGAGATTAAAGCTGCTGGTAGGCCCAAATCGAACATACAGCTTGGGGTTCCTCAGGGTTTTACGTCCTCCAGCGTTCTTATTATTCTTTTCCAATCAATTAAGCTGAACACAAATGGTAAATAAATAAATAAATAAATAAATGGGAAAATCACTTCCAAATAGAAAACCCAAGAGTGGGAAGCGTTTGGCTGTTTCAGCCATACATAGCTGTTCCAAAAAACCACCCACATTTTCAGGCAGTGTATTAATACCACTTGAATAGTCTCATCAAGGTGTATCTCATGGAAGGCTACAAGTTCTTCTGTATCTTAATATCAAGATAACCACACAAATGCTGCAACTGTCTGAAGGGATATTTAAGTAGTATGGCACCCTTTGTTTTCTGAACACCAAGACTACTTTATTTTGAAGAAGACAAGCCAGATGGCAGTCCTTTATCCTACTTTTATACTTTAGATCCATACAACACGGATCATGGCTCAGGAACTTCTGAACTGTGAGCATGGTGGCCTCTCAGCCTGAGGAAAACTCTGGATAGAAGCATACTGAGTCACAAAAGACCTCTCTCCTTGAAAAGCCCTTTCAGAAAGAGTGGCTTAGTGTATCTCACAGTGTTTCAGTCTGTGAGAAAGTGATAGCTTCATTTTTAATTAAAAACAGTGTTTATTTCATACATATATGGCAATGATTTGTAAAAGTATTTATGTTCCCTAAATAAGCAGTAGTTAAAAAAAATATTAAAGAGCAAATCTGGCCCTTTAGGAGCTGTTTTCTGCCACTGTGATATACAAAAATACAGGAAAAAATATACATACTCATCAACCTGTCTGTTATAATTCCTTGTTTTGGTGGCATGTTTCCCTTGGAAAGAGAAGTTAAGAGCTATAGCAAAACTATCAACACAGGAAGGTATTCTCACACTTCTTGAGATGTGAAAAGAGCACCAAAATACTGCCCAGCAGTTTCAGAAGAGTAATTAATCCTAATAATCTTGAACATAAATTGGCATTAAAGTACAAAGACAACAAATTGGACATGGGACATTGGATTAATGTACCTTGCCAAAACAATTATGTCATAAAATCTTCTAATCTAGCCGTGCTTTCAGACATGAACAGAAGACCAATCCTATGACCTTTGATGTCCTCCATGTACCCTGGATTTTTAATGCAATGTTATTTAGCTTTACCATGAAGACCAACCTTGAACTACCTAGAGTGCATTTATCTGCAGGTACCCATTCTCTTGCCTAAACAAAGATGCCAACTCTATTTTAAGATGTCCTTTGATGTCTGAGACATCCACCACGGCTGGTAGAGGTAACATATCACCAAGAGAAGGGAACCAGGAACTCTCTCTTATCCCATATGTTTGTTGAAAATAGCAGACTGGGGCTTTTCTGAACTGGCAGAACATTTGAATTCCACTATGATAACCATTTTCATTATTAACAAGCTGTACATTCAGTTCTCTGAATCATAGAATCATGGCATCTCTAAGGTTGGAAGGGACCTTTGGAGATCATCTAGTCCAACTCCCCCGCACATGCAGGGTCACCTAGAGCACATGGCCCAGGACTGCATCCAAGCGCATTTTGAAGATCTCCAGAAAAGGAGATTCCACAACCTTTCTTGGCAACCTGTTCCAAGTGCTCTATCACTCTCACTGTTAAGAAATTTTTCCTTAAGTTCCTGTGGAACTTTTGGTGTTTCAGTTTGTGACCATTTCCTCTTGTCCTATCGCTGGCCACTACTGAAAAGGGGCTGGCCCTGTCCTCTTCACTCCCCCCCTTAAGGTATTTATAGGCACTGATCAGATCCCCTCTCAGTCTTCTCTTCTCCAGGCTGAACAGGCCCAGCTTTCTCAGCCTTTCCTCATAGGGCAGATGTTCCAGGCCCCAGTCGTCCTTGTAGCCCTGCACTGGACTCCCTCAAGTAGCTCCATGTCCCTCTTGCACTGTGGAGCCCAGAGCTGGACACAATATTCCAGATGTGATCTCACCAGGGCTGAGTAGAGGGGCAGGATCACCTCCCTCAACCTGCTGGAGAAGCTCTTCTTAATGCGCCCCAGGATCCCATTGGCCTTCTTGGCCATAAGGGCACACTACTGCCTCACGGTCGACTTGTCATCCACCATGACACCCAGGTCCTTCACTGCAGTCCCCAGCCTGTACTGGTGTCTGGGGTTATTCCTCCTCACGTACAGGACTCTGCACTTGCCCTTGCTGAACTTCATGAAGTTTCTCACCGCCCGGCTGTCCAGTCTGTCCAGGTCCCTCTGGATGGCAGCGCAGCCCTCTGGGGTATCAGCTACTCCTCCCAGGTTGGGATAATCAGCGAACTTGCTGAGGGAGCACTCTGTGCCTTCATCCAGGTCATTGATGAATAAATTGAACAGGACTGGGCTGAGGACTGGCCCCTGGAGGAAGTATTGCTTGCTTTGATTCTTTATGAAAATTTAGGGCCAGATGGAAAATAGTTTTTCTGAGGCTACTACATCTTCCTGGAGAGATGAGCTGGGTAATGACATTTCGCAGCTTGATTCCTGCAAACTGGTTTGATTTCAGGTCAGTCGTTTTACCCTTGATACAAACTGATAGCAGATAACAGAGCAAAAATACACATGTTCTTCTGTGTCTTGGTCTCAACTGATACATCATTTACCCAGCTGATGTATCAATTTGTACATGGAAAGCAGTGTGCAAGTAACACAGAGCAATATTTTTGCATTGTAGGCTAATTTTGCTCTCAGTTATATCCACTCCACTCCAATCCTTTCATTGGGCTGGACAGGTGTAAATGAGAACTGCAGTTTTTCTCTGTGACCTTCTATGGAAATGAATGAGATCCTACAGGACTGGGTTGCCCGTACATTCATAATAATAAAATAACCACAGTGATGCTATAGCAGCCTCTGTTACCCTGCTACCTTGAGGGATTAGCTCAGTGCGGGTAACTGGTAACTGGTGATGAGCCCTCCAGGTCTGGCTTGGCCTAGGTTAAGCCTGGGATACCCTTGGGAAAAAGTGGCTCTTCAGGGGTGTTTGGAATGGTCATCATGTTCTGAGAGAATGATGATAACTCTTGGGTTTGGATCAGGCAGGTGTGTACATTCGGAATCACAAAAGATAAGTACAGTTCACTAGCATTCCATATCAGTCTCCTCACCAAGGTTCTGAACTCAAATGGGCTCATGAGCCGAATCTCTCATTGAAGCCAGCTCGGCTAGCCTTCAGGCTTGAAGACTTAGAATGATGGGGAGAGGCATGAAAAAGTGAAATGATTTAATTAAAGTTACATGACAGACAAATTTTGGGCGCTCATCTCTTCAACCCAAGAAATGCATCACAGACCTTTCTCCTCTGCAGAAATAATCCAGATAGAGGTTTTTACTTCAGAAGTATTTGTCACAACATGTTCAAATAGTGTAATACTAGTGCTAGCCAGCTGTAAAATCACATGGATCCTAGTTTATACTGAGGTATCCCTTTCAGTACAGTGTACTGCTTTCTTTGGTGCTTATTAGATGCCTCTAAATTCCTGTCAGAATTTGCTTGTGCACTTACCTGTGCAGGTCTTGTCTCTTTAACCACATAATTCAATTATTAAGCATGAAAATATTTTCCCCTTTATTATGATTGTACCGTGGCTGATGACAGTGTGAGGTGCTATGATAGAGTGCACTCAAGGACCTCTTAGATGAGCCTATATATTTGCACTGCTAATTTCCTGCCTTGAGAGGGAAGACGATGGTTGAATTTCTTCCTTGTTTAATTCATAGATCTGTCTTGTTTTACTGAGGATTGATTTGTGTGTAGGCAGAAAGTGGGGCTGGATGTATGGTTTGAATTGCTAGTACTTGTGTTGAAGTGAAATACTCCTTGTTTTCAAACAGATATTGAAAAATGGGAAAACAATTACATTACAAAAGAATTGTCAAGATGTCTGTAAGGGGAGCTCTGCATATAAAGATCTACAAAAAAAAGGCACAAACCACTCTGTGTGGACCAGGAAAGGGAGAAGATCCAAGGAGAACTTAAAATACATAGTTTGAAGAAAATTGAAATAATTGAAAATGCAAAAGTAAATGCTTTACATGAGCTTAGTGTTGGCATCATACTCTTCTGATGTTAGTAATATGCATAAAAGCCATAAATCAATGGAATGATGAAAAGAATAGTGTTTCTTTAACAAGTAGTGTAAGACTTGGAGACTTAGCCCAGGCCAAGTACAAAGTAGAAAGCCTCACAAAAAATAATTGAGGTCCCTGCAAAATATTTCAATTTTTTATTGATTGAAGGCAATTATCCCTTAATTGCATATTTAAATGAGGTATTAGGAGGTTTAACTAAGCAATGCTTCTTAATTGCTGCTGCACACTAGGTGTCACAGATTGTGTTTATTTCATATGTTAATTAAAGAGAATGGGTATTTTGTTTTATTGACTAGTGGGCTCTTCAAGGCTGTACTGCTTAGGACAGAGGGTGTCTCAGATGTCCACAGAACCCTGGGCATTAATGCAATCATCAGAAAGGTTCCACTTTTAAATGAAGAGGTATGTCTCCATTTCATGGATATTTTCAGCCATTTAGACCATATGTAAGAAGGGGGAGGGAAAATCTGAATCCAGGTAAAGCAAAACACTGACTCAAATGATATGAAAATGCACAAGGGCAGTAAAGGTATAAATACCAAGAGCATAAAGAGCATAAGCTTTTTTTTTTTTTTTTTTTTTTTTCTGTGCTGAGTACACTGCTCTGAGACTGTGAACCAGGATCTGATGAGCCTGAGATTGGAAATATCTGGCACGAATTCCAGGTAGTGGCATTAATCAATGAGGTTTACTTGTACAGTCATGTGTGGTACATACCTTGGAGTTAGCAGTCTCATCATTGCAAGGAGGAGGAAGTGTCTTGTTCCCAGATGAAAGGTCTAAGATTTTTATTGAAGATAGCTTTATATGAATGATGGGATTTTATGTGAAAGACTTCTTTCTATCTAACTGTGTAGCTGGTCAAAAAAAAAAAAAAAAGACCTACAGGTAGAAACGAATATTAAAATGGGAGTAGAGTTATGCACTGTTTTGTAGTATAAAGCTATACAGTGCAGGTTCTTAGACTTTGGAGTCTGATAATATACATTTCTACTCTAAGAAGAAAGTGATCAGTTCAGAAGTGTTGAAAAGGTAATAGACTGGGTATCCTGGCTAATCACAAGAGTGCTATGCTATATCTATATGGAGGGGGCAGATGGATGGGTATTGCAAACTGGCCAGATATGAGTCCTCTCTGGGACAGAAACCATACAGCCATGTTAGAGAGGTTTGTGCCTCAGCTAATAAGGCCCACTGGGAGGCAAAGAGTGTTAATTCAGGAATAATATAACACTCACGCAGTCAAACAGCTTCTGGATCAGAGCGAGTGCAGCTCAGAGCACAGGCAAAGGGAGCACATCTGTCCATTCCCAGCACGGGGTAGCTGGGAGGAGAAACCAAACATGATTTCAGGATGTACCAGGCAGGTGCTGGTACCAGGTACTGAGAAGGGCTCAGAAACTTGTGTAAGGAAAAAGTGATCTCAGTCTGGAGCTGGTGAAGAGAAGAGCTGCCAGAATGACTGGAGGGGCAGCCTATCTTATCACAGGAAACTGAGAAACATAGTCTATTTTGTCAGGAAAAACAGAGGCAAATCACAGAAGCCCGAACAATCTTCAGGCATGGGCCTTGGGCGACAAGTCTGTTGCCCTTGCCAGAGGAGGCAGTGACTGACTGTCATAGGAGCAGGAGCAACAGCCTCAGATGTTCTCAAGATCTTGGGGCTGCTGCTGAATGAAGGGTGCAAACAGATGTGCAACCAAATTCATAGCCAGACTTGCTGCTCTTTCGTCTGGACAACCCATTCTCTGCACCTGGCCCCTTGGAGAAACTCTCTGGCCCTCCTCTTGCTTTCCTCTTACTGTATGCTGTAGAGATGCAGGTCTGTGACTTGGGACAGCTGTGGCTGGTTTCATTCCTACTCTTCCCAAATCTCTCTCATCTGGGAAAGCCCAGGAACTTTTCCCATCCTTGACCCAGTTCCTATAGTGCTGCTGCTCTTCAATTCCTGCTCTCTCCCCTGGAACCACTTTGCTGTTTGGTATTAAAGGGAAGGCTCTTTATATATTGCTGCTAGATTCACACCAGTGATATTCATCCATAAAGACTCCAAGGGGTCAGCACCAGAAAAACTGAAGAGCCATGAAAGCCGAAGGCAAAATTCACGCGAGAGTAAATGGGCATAGATTGGCCTTGAATCAATAAGGCTCCAAACTGGGTGCATCTTACTAAACATTGCAGCAGTGAAGTTCAGAAAGAGCTTTCAAATTAGACTAGTGACAGGAAGAGATAGTTAGAAGATGAAGCTTAAATGGTTGATTGCAATGATTGAATTAATGGTTAATATTTTAGGCTTGGTAGTAGATGTTATTCTACATTAATACCTGTTAGCTAATTGTTTTCCTCGCATTTTTCTACCTTTTGCTGTACACATGTGGGCTTTTCAAAGGAGCACCAAAATTCCCTGGCAGTTCTTTGACCATAGAACATCTCTCTTTTGTGGTTTTTTTTTTTTTTTTTTTTTTTAAATGGTAGAAATGGAGCCAGTAATCATGGGATGATCATGTACATTATTTCTGCCTTCTGTCAGAATATAAAAATACAGAGTTAAGGAAACAACAGCTTAAAGTATTGACTGGATTGTTAGACTTAACAGTGAATTTATTCTCTTTCAAATGTGTTAAATCTGACCCCGATTACATTTAAACTAGTTTGCTGCTGCACAATCCAGCAGGGAAACCTTGACTTTCCATTGACTTTAACAGAACTTCCACTGTGCAATTAGAGTAAAGCACAAAATATGCAGTGTGGCTGTAGAGACCAAGTGGTTAATGCACATTTTTGTGGGTAACTTCCCCTTTTAGTTTTTAATGCCATTAAAATTAGCAAAGGCCAAGATTTCAAAAGCGAGCTAGCAAAGTGCATGATAGTTTGTGTACTGTTACCACTGCTCATTACACCTGCCATTGCCATCTCACTGTGACTTTGGACTTCCCCTGTTGCCTTATCATCTTTTCTGTTTATGTCTACTGAAGCTCTTTGGGGCAAATTTGATGGTTTAGTGATTCAGGTCCTCAACAACAGGACTTTATTCTAAACTGAGGCCCGTGGAAGGAATGGCAATACTGCTTTTAGA
>NW_010584003.1:255137-300337 GCF_000705375.1 Tinamus guttatus | reverse complement strand
CATTTCTTTTGGAAAGACAAATGCTTCCATGCCTAGCATGTCTATCCTCTTGGGAGTCTGCAGGCTGTTGCAGAGCCAAGAAAGGGCAGAGCCATTGAGAGAAACACATGGCAACATGTTACGGTAATGGGCAGGGAACATCAAAATACAAACTGCCAAACTGGGGACATGGGGACACGCCAGGTGAGCTGGTCTGAGAACCCTGTGGAAAAAAAAATGACATCTGGATTATCTCCCGTTCAGTTTCAAGAGAATTTAACAGTGGATTAGATTAGCCAGCAGGAAATTTCCCTTTGGGCCAGCCACGCTTTTTAGGTTTGGACTTCCTCATTCTCTCTTGCAGCCTGGGACGCCTGTTGAAATCCAAGTGCATCTGCCCCAGCAGAAGCCTATTGCATTGGTGACACTTTCACATTTCCTAGTCTCTACCTGTGTCAGGCAACAGTTTAGCATCTTAAAAGCATAATTTATTTATTTATTTTTAACATACCTCTTTAGAGTTAGTACAGGGGTGTTTGGAAGGAACATAAAACTTCTTGATGCTAATAGGGTAGATCAGACTGAATCATTTATGATTCCCTTTGGCCTGAAATCTGTGGAACAATACATTGTCCCTTGCTGGGCAAAGAGTTCTGAGAAGCCCATAATTTAGCTCATAACGTAGATGGCGTTTAATATTACAATGCACAGCACAATGGCTTGAAGAGAACCAGACGGGTCTTGACATCACTGGCTTTTTCTTCCCTTGAATTCCCCAGTGCTGTTGCTATTGTTTGAGCCTCATCACTAATACCATTGGAGAGGGAAGCAGCATGGGCCAACCACTAGGCTTCTTACTACTGTATCATTATTTCTGCTCCTAATAGATCTAGACAGGAGCATGATCAAAATACCGAGGCGTTGTCAGCAAACTTCTGCTACCATGAAAGGAGTTGAACTGCTGTTTGCGAGGGGAGGGTGGAAATTTCAAAGCTAATCTGGTTCCCATCTCAGACTATTTGACTGTAGCATATAAAGAGTTAGCAGTACATTGAGAATTCAGTCATTTTATGCAGGTCAGCATCACGATGAAAAATTTTATATCAAAATGTTTAACTTCAAAGAGGGTTAGATTCAATTTCCTGGTGAAACCTCGAGTCAGCTCTCATTTTAATCTCACCTGCGCTCTTGCCCTTAGGTAAAATGTCATTGTATTATCACGTTTGATTGTAATAATCATAGTCATTTGGCCAGTAACAAAATCACAGGCCTGAACATTTCTGATGATTTAATCCAAATTCAGATCTGGATATGTAGCCTGCCCCATTTTTGAAATGAGTGGAGCCATTTATTTGCATCTGGATCATCAAATTAGGATGCAGTTCTGTCCTCTGAGGTCCTTGCGTCTATTTTATCTTATCTCCTGCTCCCCAGACAACATTTTTCCTGCTTAGGGCAGCTTCTCCAGTGACTGATTCTGAGGCTGTTGAAATAATGCAGACTCCAGCCTCATCCAGAGAAGCCAGTGGTGTCGTATTGTTTGTGTCTTTCCTTTCATAACTAGTCCATGAATATGCTTCCTTAAGTCACTGAAAGAAAATACTTTCCTGCCTTGTCTTTAAGAAAAATATTTGGACTGGTAAAATGCATTGTACTATGAAGGATAGTTCCAATTTACAGACTCATGAGCTTATGAGTGGAATAAGCCTCCATCCTTATCTTTATGTTACAGCAATGGCACCCACATACGATAAGTCTTCGCTGGCAGAATTTTGAAAAAGTAATTCCAGTGCAGTGAATATAAAATAAATGCTATCAAGGAAAAATATTTTTTGCTCCCCTGGAATAGAAAACATTATTGAAACTGTTGGATGCCTCAGGAGTCTATTCATGCAAAATCTATTTCTGCAGTCAAAATATATTCTATTCTGCAGATATTTTTTCAATATGTGACTGAGACTTCAAGACAGAAAGAAATAGCCATTTTGGCCAGGAAAGAACTGGCATGTGGTCTGATTTTAGGTGAGCGTAGATTTTTGCATGAAAATTATAGTAATTATGGGTATTTGTAAACAGCAATTTTTGCACTTTAACGGCCTAATCGCATGGTCAACAGCTGGAAGTTGCTCTATGCAGATTCTTACCTAACACATAATAAAAGTCACCCTTTGCTGCATTTCCACAAAGAAACAAATTATAGCACAAAAGAGACCTGCCAAATGCAATCTTTCATCCTCTTCTGCTTCTTAAAGAGGATGTATGAATATTCTGATTTTAAAAAGGGGATAAAACAAAAGGAAAAATAATTTATGCATATCTAAAATCCAAGTCTGAAAAAAAATGGAAAATGCTGATGTATATATACTACTTATCCACTTACTGTAACGTATGCATTTTACTTAGCATTTGAAAGTTCATATGTCATGCATGGTAAACATCTGTTCCTTTCATTTTTAATTCTTTTTTTAAATACATACTTTTATTTTCTCCCTATTGTTTTCTCAAATTAATCCATTGCAGCAATTTAAAAGCATATCCAACAGCAAAACCACACAAAATGACTCATCATATGTAAAATTTTGGCAACCTGATAAAGAACTTGCTATATAGTAGGGGAAACAAACAAGCAAGCAAACAAACAAAGAAAACCAAAACCAGAGCAAACTCAGCCCAACCTATTTTCCCCTTAGGTAACTGGAAACCACCTCAGTTTTGCCTCCTGCTCTCCAGGTGTTCCAGTGTATGTAGACTTCAACCAATTAGAATTTGCACTAGCTGCATTAACGGGAGTTGGTGGTTTACATTAAATGCTTTTTCTTTACATTTAGAAGGGAAATAAAAGGGCAGTTGCTGCATCTCAGTTGAGAAATGATAAGTTTAGCTCACTAATTTAATTGCTTGTGATGAACACCCTTAGGCTTTCTAATAAGGCCTAATAATTCTAATATTTTTAATAGGTATCACTTCCAGGTTCCCCATACCTTCGCCCATATTCCTCTGTTGAATACAGACGGGCAATTTTCCTCAGGGTTTTCTATAGCTAAGTTTTCAAAAATAAGCGCATAAAAACTTAGGAGACACCCACAGCTTCACCAGGAACTGGGCAAAAATGCAAGTCTGCAACTTTCTTTCTTGCCTCCTTTCAGTCAACTCGCTAATAGTTATAGAGAATGTGTAAATAAGCACCAAGGCATACAAAGCTGCACGCCCATGATTAATTTGTGTATGAAATCAGGGAATTTGTACATGCAATTTATAACATCAATATAAGCTACTGGAACTCTAACATGAATGTAAGCTAAAACTTGCAACAGAGGAGAAACGAATGCTTGGGGACTTCAGAGAAGTGAGAGGCGCAGAGGCCCCTGTGAGAAGCCACATTTCAAGGATGCAGAAAACCGGGCTGCTCACCCCGAGGGCCGTGCTCCTGCAGCTGGGATGAGCGCGGCGGGGTGCCAGCCTTTGCAGGAGGCACCGAGCTCAGCAAGGCCTCCGGGGAGCAGGCTGGCATGGCCTGGCATAGAGCAGGTCACACGTATCTAATGCCAGCCTGACATTTTGGGCTGCCTTCCAGGTCTTGGGCAGCCGCAGCTGCTGTCGGATGCACCTCCTGATACAGCCGGGGCGGCACTGAAGGTCACCCTTTCTTTCCCAGGCTGTTGCAGGGGCTTCCTTGCTGCTAACCAGCTGAGAGACATACAGCTCCCAGGCTGTGCTTTCAAGACTCACCCTGAGGCTCAGCCTTACTGCTTTGTTGTACCTTGAAGCCATCCACATTTCCATCAGCAGGCATTTGTCATATCTTTAGGTCCATGCTTCTCTTTCTCCCTTATTGCCACTGTGTATGTTCTTGTTTGTTATTTATGAATTGCTTTGAGTCTTTGGCTTCACTCTTATTAAATATTGTGCATTTTAAAGGTATTTAGTTCTTTCATTGCTTGTATTAATCGTTTCACCATCAATTCCCTATTCCCATCTGTTGTTTTGAAATAGCATTATATATTATCATGCCTCTTCATTGCTTCGGCTCTCTGTCACAGCTGACTGCTTGTTTACCTCACCCTCTGTGGAGCTTCCAAAATCCTTGTTCTCATGGTGATGCTCCAGTTCCCTGATTCCTGGCATGTTCTTCTGGGGCTCTGCTGGGTATCTTTCAGAGCATCTTGCTCTAGCACCTAACCCCTCCTTCTTCCCCAGCTACCATCCTCTCCTAAAGGCAACCACCCTGGCAGTAGCATCAGCAGAAGTGGATGTGCACCTGTCACTCAGCCACCAACCTGGCATCTCAGCTTAAAACACCAGCAGAGGGAACAGGCACAGCTGCATGACCGGCAAGTTTCCACCCACCCCTTTCACCTCCAACAGGCCCCCCTCAGGTCCCTCAAGAGCATCCATGGCAGTTAATGAGATATTCCATGTTAAAAATACCTGTGCTGTTGTGATAAGGTTCTGTTTCTTCGTTTTCTATTTACTTTTTTCCTACAGCATTTAGTGCCCTTTTACCACGTCTTCTATTTTCTTCAATCATCTAACCAAAAAAAAGGATGGATATTTCCAATATTCATGACATCACGTGTCATTTCTGGTTTCATATCAGACTCCCTAATTTGTAGCGTTTGGAGATGCAAAATAATTTGTTATTTAACGAGACAATAATGTGGATAATAAAGAGTTTTAAAAAGTTCTGTAGGACCTTCCATTACTTGTATTTTACTCCTTTCAGTAATGAGGGTCATGAGAGGAGAAGAAAATAATGGCAAACACCATCTCAGCCAATGTTCTCTAATGCTACCATCTCTAAAATTTCTTCTTTGTCCTTCACAATGACCCTCTCCCACATCGTCCATGTGAATTCCTGCTTCTCCTTTTCTCTAAGGAAAACTTTTTGCATATTACAGTTTATATGACTGTGTATATGCCAAAATGCAGTCCTTTGCTTGAGGAGGGAGAAAGGGACATACATTTCTGCTTGGAAACATGAAGCTGAAAACATGAATATCTGCCCAGCAGAGGGCTAGAAGTTCCCGTCCTATGCATTCACCATGTCACATAAATCCTGTCATGCAGTGACCAAGCTCCATCTTTGAAAGAAGTTATCAGCTTAACGAGTTGACATTGCTTTTCCACTTGAAAGGATGTTACAGGGTTTGAAACATTTTCCCTAAATTCTAGATCAAATTTCTTTGAGGATAGTTTGTATCTAGTTATCCTTGCCCAGTAGTTAGCTATGGAGGCAGTTATTTTTTATTTTTTAGGCCTTTATATAGAAGGTATTTACTTCACATATCTCTGTAGAGAGGAGTTCTGTACTTTTTCCTATGTCATTTTGCTAGCTAAATAAATTAAAATCCAGACTTTTTAGTAAGATCCACTCTATATTTCCAAAGCATCTTCATAACCTTCCTCACACCAACTGCAGTTTCAATTTCTGGCTTTTGAAAGTAGGTAGCCAGAGCAATAGACAGTATTTCAGATCTCACTGCAGCACTGCTTTGTACAGTTATCTTAAT
Organism: Tinamus guttatus; assembly: GCF_000705375.1. The sequence goes on along the minus strand of NW_010584003.1, from coordinate 294,848 downwards.
ACTTTTCTGTTTCTGCTGGGACTAGCTTGCCTGCCATGTGCTAGATTTTGCCTTTTCAGGTATGGGTCCCATTGGCAGCTCTGAGTCACTCGTTCTGTCATTAGCTGATAGACCAGCTTAAACTGCATCGCAGCCATTTGCAGCAGCTATGCTATCAGTCCCTCTGTGCATGACCTTATGCATTATTGAATTACTTTTCTTTTATTCCTTTCCTCCAATATATCCATTCTTTCTGACTCCTGCTCTGATACTCCTACATATTGACAGAATTGCTTAGCAATATAAAATGATTAGTATCCCATTCTGAGCCCCAAAACCAAGTACACTTTTTTCATATCTAGGCCATCAGGAAGGTGAGAAAAAAGAAAGATCCCCAAACCGATCCTAGGAAAACTTCATTCATGCCTCCCCTTCAGTTGCAACAATTCTCTTTTCAGTACTACCAATGGTCATCTTCCTTTTAGGAGGTTCCCACTAAACAGTTCCTCTGTGAATACCTATCTTCTCCAGCTTAAAGGAATGATTTCCCATCTGGTGTCTTATTAAATGCTTTGCTGAAGCCCAGATAAGTTAGACTTAGCATATTTTCTTTGTCTAGAAAATCATTCATCTTCCAAAAGTCCTATCAAGTTAGTTTAAAACAACCTACCTTCAGCAAACTCAAACCCTTTGGTAGTATTTTTAGTCCATTCCCCGTTTATCTCCATGACTGAAATTGCTTTCTTCTTTCAAATTTGTTCCAAAGCCTTCAGACAGTTGAGGTCAGACTAACTTGTAATTGTCAGATCTTTTTTCTTTTCCCCCTTAACTGCAGGTCCTGCATTTGCTATTTTTGAATCCCAAGATAGGCTTGTCATGAATACCTGCTACTGTGCCTGCAGTTTCATGTGCCAGTTCTGTCTGAATTCTGAATGAGATTATCCGGTCCCTTCCAACTAGAGCGGATTAAGCTCTTAGATTTTTACTGTTGTTTCCAGTACAGTAAAACCTCATCCCCATTATCCATCTTCCCCTTGCACTTCTGTTCACTGTCATTATCCTTATTAAACTTTGAGCTAATGGCTCTTTAAGTGCCTCTTTATCCAACTGGTCCATAGACTCTTCTTATTCCTCTTTTGCTGGGCATACAGCTTTGAGATCTTTTTAGCGCCTTTGATTTGAAGTATCCTCAAGCCTCTTCCCTATTCAAGGACTGGAGAGGTTGGAGCCTGAAGATAGTGTGTTGACCTCAGTGGTTAGGGTGCTCAGAGCACTTAGTCCATCAAAAGTTGCCCTTTAGAGACTGAGAACATTAGTTCCAGCCTTACTTTTGTTTATCCTTCCATTTAATGTAAACTGAATGAAAGCACAGTCATTTGAGCCAAAGCTGTTTTCTTAGTCCTGGTCTACTAAAATGTCTTCATTGCTTACCCAAACCAATGGAAAATTCCAGTCATTCTTTTAATATATTTCTGTAATAAACACAACCAAATATATTATTTATAATTGTCTCCACCAGCTACTTCATTTCAATGATGCCAGAATGGCCAGCAATCCTTTTAGGAGGCATTTTATCTTGATTGTGCTTTGTAGAGAGGGATAGACAACCTGATAGTCAAGAAGAATCTTAAATAGAAGTAGGAATAACTTAAATCTGACTGTGACAAATTCCAGTAGTTTTGGTCCAAATTAGGATAAAACACAGAAGCAAGTATATCAAAAAGGGAATATCTACAGGTCACAGGAACTGTTTGAAATGTTTCATTTTGTCTCAAATCCATTAAAACTGATTCAGCTGTTCTTTTATTTGTTTTTCTTCTGTGTCATTTTGAAAATTGAAAAAAAAAATGACACACTATATGAGAATGACTTTAATATGAAATTTCCACATTTTGTTTCTTCAGATAAAGTGCTTTTAAGAATGACTTCCTCCTGTGCCATTTCATATCAGTGACTGGATTAAAATTGTGCTCACCTTGTAAAAGAAATTAAACAGAAATGTGAGATGCATGTGATCAATCCCAGCTAAGCAAACTCTGCAAACCACAGAAATGTTAACTGCATTATTCTCACAGTGACCTGGGGTTCCGTTAGATATATTTCCACAGTGCTTCTGCTTTGTAAACATTGCAAGCTTGGTGGCCTGTTCTTTGGGAGGATAAATAGAATCCCTTGATGCAAATGTTACTCTAAAAGTGGTAGGTTTTGAGGCCTTGTTGTCTCTGCAGAGAGAATGGTGCTTAATAAAGAGGCATCTGGGCCTTCTTGTCTCTTTTGTTCTATTAAGATATGTCAGGTTAGCCTCTGGACAGCTGGATAGTGATGCTTTTGCCCCAAGGGCATTTTGGGGTAGTGTGGGAGGAAAGAGTCACTATCTCTGGGAGCCAGTGAATCTGAGAATGTGTCTCAAGGATGAAACTTGGAGAAGTGCAAAGAATGATTTCATCTTGATTAATTACACAGTATTGATCCTCTGTGGAAAGAGCAATTATCCCAGACACTCTTCTCACTGAAGTGAAAGCCACCGGGAAAGCCACTCTGATAAAGAGGATGAACGTTTTTCCTCCAAAGGGCTCAACTGGTTTTATCCTCAGGGTCCGCAGTGTTAAATTTAGACTCAAAGGGAAAAAATATCGAGACTTAGTAGATGTACCCAGCTTATATCATGTGCAGCAGAAATTGCACAGACAAGTGGCAGGGTTAAAACTGGATTCTAGTCTGTAAAGTGTGAAATGTAGCTCTGTGTGTTTTCATGAATGACTTTGCCCAGAGTTTCAAAACCTGAAAGCTGTCTGTTGAATGTTATCACAGTGAGGATCTCATTTTCCCTCACCATTGCTTTGCTTATCTGTGGATCTCCCTGTAGGCACTGCTCTGAAGGATGCCAGATTCTACCCTATGAGTCAGAGAAATAAAGCTTCCTAACCAAGAACAAAAAACTGCCAGGTGCAAACTGTCTTGTTGATATATGCTGATGTTGTCTTCTTCTCTGATCTTGCAAGCAGGTGTACCTCTTGAAATATTTCTTGGAAGCTCATTTAGTCTTTGCTACACATATACAAGATACACACATCAACAGCATTTGTGGTATTGGTCTGACCCTGATTTTATGCTCATATTCAAGATCATTCTTTTCCCTGCTGTTTTCTCTCATTTTTTTTTTCACCAAGCTGCCTTGTCTGTAAGAGAAACGTTTCTGGCCCATGAGGCAATGAGTCACCAATGACCATCAGAATCAGCTCTACTCCCCACCATCTGTGCTTGCACCAAAGTGCAGTACCTTCATCTGGCCCCTTCACCACCCCATTACTCCAGGGCTGTTCTCACTCTGTAGACCTCCATAATTCAAAGACCTGAAGGTTTTTCAGCTTTTTGTCAATGCCATTATGCTCTTGCTGCCCTATTGGGGCATTTGAGGTGGAAATCCCCCTTTGCTGTAGCTGTCTTTCTCTTTGCTGGTGACAGATCTCTTGCACAGATCCGCTCAGGGATGCCTCCCTTGAACTAACTGTCTCCATCTTTTTCTCTTTTCCTGTATGCTGAGTTGGGCTCCTACATAAAGAATCACTTGCACCAATCTCTTCTTATATCAGCAGATTCGAACATATTGCTAATTTGTATCTGCTATAATCAGATCATATCCCCTTTCATATCCCCTTTCATATAATACAGTTTTAACGTCTGTTCTCTCATTGAATCTCTTTTGATCTTTTCTTGTTGAGATTTCATCCTCATCTACATCTCTTCTTTTTCTCAGTCACTGGTCAAATATGAGAAGCTTTATAGGAAGATTTACGTTTTTGGGGAACTCTTTCAGTTGTTTTTCACTCATGACCATGCCAGACACGAGGCACACCCTTCTCCAAGAGCTGTCCCTACTTTTTTAACAGATAAAATTCTCTATTCCTCTGCTCAGATTCTATAAACTACAATTCCCATAGTACCATTCACAGAAATACATGGTTCTGGCGATGTCAGTATCTTGTACTCAACTACAGTTGGGATTTGGAGGAAAACAATTTTCTAGGTATGTATAGCATGTGTAGATGACTGGCTTATGTAGCAGCAAGCTGTAGATCAAAATATTTTCAACTTCAGGGAAATGGGTGAAATGGCCAGTGTGATCATAATGTAAGCTATAAAAAGATCAAAGCTGCAACATTCTGCATCAGCATCATCCATAGAAATGTAGCAAGAGCTCACTGAAAAAAAAAATGTTCATGCAATATATAAGACATTAAAAATTCTGTTGCATTACTCTTGCCACAAAGATTGTAATGAAAATGGGAAACGGCACAAACGTAACCCATTCTCATTACAATCGTTAGATTGTAATCTTGTGCTCTCCTTCTCAAGAGAATGCTAAATGAGATTTTAAAGTATGGAAAATAAAGGAGCAAATAGAAACTGGAAAGCAAAAGAGGTGAAGCATGATAGACTGTTCCTGCATTCTTATGTTCTGTATCTTTGCAGTAAAATAAGGAAGAACAGTATGATTTCAAAGAAACATCTATGCACACACATACACATACATTTCTTTTTTTCTTCTTTTGAAAATATGTTCTTTCAATAACCCTATGCCCTTCTTTCTCACTTGAAAAAAAAAAAGAGAAAGAACAAAAGAAAGAGACAATGTAACCCCTTGTCCACAATAGATTTACTTTAACAGAATGGAACTTGCCATTCATCATTATAGTAAAAGTTCAAGGTAGCACCTCCCAGTGAGGTGGAACTGCATGATTTAGATGACTATCAATTAAAACTCTGTCAGTCACAGTTTTGGCCCTGGCCCTGATTAGACAATGACTGGAAATACTTGGCCTCCTTCTAATTCCTGTGCAAGTATTTAAATGACATGCTATAGCTGTCATTTAGGAGCACCACTGGTGTTATACAGAAAGACTTAGTGTAAACAAATGTAAAAAGTGATCTAACTCAACCCTGTGAAGGTAACTCATACACAGTCAATGAAGCAGGTGTAGTAGGTACCCTCCTTCCAGACTCTGATCTGTGGAAAAATGAATTACTTGCCTTTCCTCAGGCTGTGCTTGTGGGTGGCCCTTTAAACATTAACTAATGGAAAATAAATCCAGTGAAGAGGCAGAGAGAGAGTCACAGCAAAGGGTCAAGATCCAGCATTTAGTACTCCATTTTGCTTGGAGAGTCAGTGGAGGAGGGTGATGAAAATGTACAGGATCAGGAGTGCCTTGGTCATTGAGACTATGCCCCTAGAGAGTCCACATGACATCCAGTCCACACAGCCCTGCAACAGGGCTGGTTTTCCAAAGGCATACAAAAATCTTGTCTATGATTTCAGAAAGTCTTGTAGATTTTTCTGTAATCTTGGTTAAAATGTTTGCATCTGAGTTTTAACTTCATGTTTTGGAGGTTGCAAATTTTCATAGCTGAAAAAAAATCCTTACGATTTTGGAATTATAATAAGATGCTCTTGGAAGTTACCAAGAGATTTCAGACTATTGTGAAAACATATATATATACATATATGACTGGCTGTGTTGCATCCGGACTATGGTAGAGGATTTCTTATTTCCTGAGCATCCAGTTCCTCTACCTCTATGACTCACAAAAATTTAAAATACAATTTTCATTCAAAAGCTTAAAATTAATTTAGTTTCCATTATAGTAGTGTAATAACTAGATCTAATTTAACCTGTCTGCAGTTCCTTCCATTGGACATTAATTTTTTTAAGTCTGTAAGTTAATCAACCTGTTTTATAGTGAAATATGTTTTCATACCAAAATTCCTCATTATTTATTTTTTTATTTTTCTGTGAAGTATCTGGGATAAATGAAAGTAGCTTCTGAATATTAAAAAAAAAAAAACCCAAGGTTTCAATAGAGGGGAAAAAAACTGTTCTCCAAATGAGTAACTTTTGTTCTGTGCTGCAGGCTGTTTCTCTTGCAGCTTTATTTGTAGTGTGTTCTGTCTGTGCCACCTGTTAACTAGACTGGTCTTTATACATATAATTTATGGTCAGGAAATAAGCAAAATCCTGAATTTTCTCTTTCCAGTCTTAATAGCCCCTCTGAAACATAAAATTATCTCCAAGGATTTGGGAAGCTCTGTCCATACATTTATTAGACAAAAAATCAATTAAAGAACAGATTTTAACTAATGAAGTGTGATATTTACATGTTAAGATAAAGTTTTATTTCTGAGAGGTAAATATCCAAAGCCAGATCTTGATTCAGACTAAGCATCTTTAATATCATTCTGTAACTGTATTTGACTTGCTTTAGAAATTGAGGATACTTGGATCTGCAGCTCCAGCCCTCTGTGGAGGGAAGTCCTGGAGCAACCTCCCAACAGGAATAAGAGGGGCAAATCTGTCATAATTTCTAGTGGGGACTTGGCATGTCTGAGAATGGCCCCTGAGAATGAAGGGCCTCCTGCAGGTCCCTATCATTATGCCAAAATGCAAACTTCCAAATTAAATAAAAAGTGTAACCCTACCCTTTCATTTCCCTCCTTTGTTTTTCCTTATACTTCAAAATCCTGCAAATGCAGTATATTTGTTCCCTGGACCTTCAAGTTATCGTTTCTCCTATTTGCTAATCAGTTTGCGCCTTGATGTGTCTCAGCTGCTGTAATAAACATAATCCCAATCATATCTAGCCACTTTAATGGGCTATCCATTGGAAGAAGCTATTCCATATGCAAGGTCAGACCCCAGCACCTAGCAAAAGCACATTTTCTCTGCCATGTTTTAAGGAAAGCTGCAGTTCTGTGGTGACATTTGAGAGTTTTCATTATCTCAGTGCACAAATCTCTGGGGCACACTCTGGTCTCTTAACATATCCTTGTTTAACTGCACTCCTTATCTTTGGCTGCCTGCATTCAACTAACCAAGTAGTGGCAGAGATGTGTATAGTCCCTCTTAAATCATTCTGATTTTCCCAAGTCCCTCTGCAGTTTTTTGATGGAACATATGGCAATGTTATGTCTATTTGAAAAAGCCTTTGCATCATATGTTTATACAACTGCTCACTATCCCAAGACAAAAATTCTTTCCTGTTATTGCCCATTTGCTGACTAAAGAAATTATCCTCTTTATGTATTCTGGTACTTTACCTTGATACCTTACATGTTTAATTATGTAGTCCTCAGTCCATAATCCATATGATTCACTCACCATATAATATGGCTCACATCATTTTTACTTGTTTTAACCCTTGCCCTTCCTTTCCCACCTGCTTACCTTTTTTAAGACGTTTTGGTCTGGGGCCTTGGCCTTATTCCTCTGATTTTTTTCTATCCACAATCATAAAACCTATCCTTACTGAGTCCTGTGGCACAGGACAGGAGCTCTTGCTGGTTAAAGACCAAGCTTAAAACAAAACAAAACAAAACAAAAAAAAAAAAAAAAGAAAAGAAATAAACAAAACCAAAGGAGGCTCCAGTTATCTTCCATAAAAAGAAACAGTCCCACAACGGAGAAAAATAAGTGGGTTTTGTGGCTGCAGAAACAAATGGAGAAACAGGACCGTGTTTGGCTCCTTCTCTATGTTCTCCTGTGCTGCCTGGCCAATGACTTCAGTCATCCATGGAAATCAGGGATTTCCATCAGTTTCAGTGGGAAATGAGTTGCACACAGGATTTTTCCATTCTCCAATTTCCCGATCGACAAAGTGGGAATAATGATTTTCCTCTGTCTTGGGTTAGAAAGGGGTGAGGCCAGAAAAACCCTGAAATCTTTTAAGAGTGAAAAACAATTTTACTCAGAGGACTGAATGGCAAAAAAAAAAAAAAAAAAGCCCTGAACCTAAACTTGTGAGTGGATTGTTTTTTTCTCTCAGAAGGAGCAATGAATTAGCTTTTAGAATAATGTTTAAAATGGGCTATTTAGAGCTGGACTTCACTCCTTCAGAACACTTTCTTCAGTCACTGCCCACTTCAGACAAAGTAACTTTATTCCAAAGCATGCAATATTAGGGAAATATAAGTCTACTGTACTCTAGATTTACACAGTGGTTTCAATTTATGCTGGCCCTTTGTATCACGGTGTATGCAGTACATCCTAATGGGCACATCTCAGGACCATGTGTTCATTTTTCAGACTCTCTCTAGAAACTTGGATTTTTCTTGTGTTTGCACTATAACAAAGGATATCTATTTACATGAGGTTCCTGAGCTCTACCAATATAATCCTTTTTATTTACAAGTCAATAATACCAAGGCTTTCCACCTTTGTTTCCTTATTCTTTTATTTTAGAAAATAAGTCAGCATGTAAAAAATCCAATGTAAATACTTTCATACTTAATGTAGCTCAGCGCACTTACTAGATATATTTGTCACCACATTTAAATACAAAATTTACAGCAATTTTATAAATAAACTTAGGCATATTTCCAGCACATTTTCTCTTCTTCTGTTTTTTTTTTTATGGAAACATCCCCATTTTGTTTTCTTTCTGAATTTTTTTTCAGTAAATGTATGTTTTCAAGTGGTGAGGAGACTGTATAATAAACAAAATTTATTAAAATAATTCTGATAATCAGAAATAGTATAGTAATAGCTCTGGTAGAATACAACAGAAATAAAATTAAAGGTTTATAAAATATATAGCCTTCTTGCAGGCGTTTTGCTTCTCTGAATGCAGGATGTGCAGCTCATGCCAGATCTAGTTTTATGAGAAGATGCTGGAAGGTGATACCAAAACACATAAAAACCCTGGGGTCATAGTGGTTCAGCTCATCAGAAGACCAGTTTTTGCTACAGGATCCAGCCTATTCTGTCTGGAGCTTCAATGGCCCAGATTACTTTAGAGACTGAGCAGTAACTGGGAGAGGAAAGGCTGCTCGCCTTGCTCCCTGCTCCTGCCTTACATCTGCCTCTCTGTTGGAGGAATTGCTGCGTGTGAAGCCAAAAAGGGCCTGAAGGGAAGAAGCTCAGAACTCTTTCTCCCAACCCTCTGACCACCACATTCCCACAGGCACTTCTCCCAGCAGAGCAGAGCAGTCCCTCTCCCACCGCTTCAGGAAAACCAACACCCTTTCCCTCCCTCCCGAGCAGAGGAAGCAGAGCAAGTGTCCAGTCTATCCCATTAAACGTAGGCAAGGCTCTCTCCCTTTCTACTGTTTAACAGTGCCCAGTAAATAGATGCAAATGGATTGAAAATGGATTAAAGGCTGCTATGCACAAAGCTTGAGAGTCACTGCCTTGCAGGACACCCTGGAAGAACATACTCAAATAGTGCTTGACTCTGGAGGGTGGAAATAAGTGAGGTGTTCAACGACTCTTGAGAGCTAAGAGAGGGAACAAACAGATAGGAGGGACTTTAATTAAGGGAAACCATCCAGACTGACATCTGGAAATGACAGAAGTGTTAAACTTTAAATACTGGGGGAAAAAAGGGGCCAAGGTTGGCTAAATAATGATTTAGGCCTCAGTGCTGAGAGATGCTGATTGTAGATGTCCCTCTGCACGTGTCCCCATCTCATCACTGTTGACTTTGCTAGAGGGATGATGGAAAACTGTCTGGATCAGCCACAAACATGAAAATGCCGAGTGTTAATGTGAGTTACTCTTCTGACTTGACGTTTTACTCTTCCTTGTTTTTGGATGACAACACTATCCAGCTTCTCCTAACTGACTTGATGGTCTTCCTGGAAAAAGTGAGCTGCAAAAGCTCTTTTCTTCTCTTGAATTATTTACAGGTGGAAAATATCTGTCTTGCTGGATCTTACCCAAAAGGCACTAAAATGTTTCTTGCAGCCTGACACTACACTTTTCTCCGGTTTTCATTTGGCTAGCAAAAAGACATTTTCAGTCAAATCTGTACCATTTTTTTTCCTCTTTTTGTTTTTTTCTTTTTTTTTTCCTTTTGGTTTAGAGAGTGAACCAATTAGTTACGCTGCCCTACTGCTGATAGCAACCGTATGTCTGGATCGCACAGCAAAGAACCTTGCAGTCCTATTTCTGGTAATTGTCCCCTGGCCACAGCGGCATCCCTCAGTGCTCCTAATGGGAGTAGGTGCTCTGGAACCCTTCACATGCCATAGGCACTTCCCATCACCCAATGCTTTACCCCCACTGTCCTCCAGCAGCAGTTGCAGCCAGGGAGCTTGGTAAGCTGTGTGGCATAGGCAATGTTTCAGAGCTCTTTAAAAATATGACATGGAGATGGGTCCAAGATAAAAAAAAAATGTAGTTATTGAGTGAAAAGATTTTGTCTACGTGTTTATGTTCCTTGATGTGAGACAGACATCCCTTGGATTTCAAGGAATCAGACTGGATCCCTTGGAGAGGAAAGCAGCAATGGATTCCTGATCGCTAATGCAGGTAAGGAGTCTTCCTCCTTCCTACACACTCTTCTCCCTTCTCCATCTCCATGTGCCAGAAGAAGTAGCAGGAATGATGCTTCAGCTGAAGGAACCTGGACTGGCAGCAGTAGGATTCCCTGGTCCCAGCTCAGCATAGTGCTGGGTTTGGCTGCCCAGCTTTTCATCAGCTTGCTTGCATCTCCTAGAAAAGGCCCTGACACAGAAACTTACCTGCAATGAAGAACTAAGAAACCTGTGCACTAGTTTGCCTGGGATTTCCCTGTAGAAGATGAGGACTACTTGGGAAATTCAACTTGAGTGGAAATTCAACAAGTTCTGTCTTAGATCTTCTTTATTTTCTTCTTTAGGTCAGCAGAACTGCACTTTAATAACTGATTAGCTCTCATTTGTAAAGGGATTGCAGGATAGTCCCTGTGCACTGCAGTGCAAACAGAGATCCTCACCTGCAGGGACCTAGAGGATACGGTTCCTTGCCCTAAGGAGGGCAATGGTTCAGAGGACTCTAGTTTAGTGAAGTGTTGCTGATGAGAATATGAGAGGGTTAAACTCTCACTTAACTGGGGAACTGAGGCCATCCTCTGTGATCGCGTACTGCTGGTTGCTCCGTCTCAGTTGCACTACACAAGACTTGGCCAGTAAAAGGCCCTATGACTCGACCAGCTCAAGCCCTTCTCCCTTGTCCATGTGGATGCTGAAATTACTTGTCCTTTGCTCCTGAGCATGGGCATTATTTCTTCCAACAGGAATGTGTAAATGGAGCAGTACTCAGCAGGAGGACTTCTTCCTTTGGCAAATAAGCTGAACTAGGCTTAATGTGAGCTCTTGTTTGTGGAAAATGCCATAGAAGGCTGCTCCGTGGAGCTTTTATCATCTGCACGGATCAGAAAGGGAAATTTTGCTCTGTTTCCTCTCATTTCTAGTGCAGCAGTGTTTCACCATTGCGATTCAACCTGTGGTTCGCAGCTAAGTAGTAGTTTTATGATTTTATGAGGCCTCAGACCACAGTGTATTTAAATGTTCTATAAAATATACAGGTTAATCACCTGACCCCTGAAAACTTCTTGGAATAAGTTGCATTGCATTAGCTAATGCACTGTGAAGTCTTACTAGAGCTGCAGAAAAAAACATTCTACATGAAAAGCAAAGCTGTCAAACTTGTAGCTTTGCTAACTTTGCACAAAAAGACCTTTAACTAGTGCAAAACAAGATAAAACCACAAACTTGATGACCTTTTGTACAGCTCCAATTGGACATTGCAGCTCTATGCTGTAATCTCAGAACAGAGCCTTTATCATCCTGGGTGTACTATCATTGACCCATAACACAGAGTCTTAAATAAAAAGCACACCATATTGTCAAAGCAAACGTCAGCATCTGAGCAGGTCTGGCCTCAAGTGTAGGAGTGTGAAGAGAAAAAACAAAATCTCAGAATAAGGAGAAGGCTGGATGGGTTTGGGGAAAAAACTGTAAAAAAATAGCAGGGTGGAGCAGAAATAAAAATACTTTGGACAGGCTAGTCCACAAAGATTCCAAAGTGCAAGGGAAAAAAAAGCCTAGTTCTTGCCTGGTCAGTGTTGGAGCGGATGTACATTGACTGTGCTGGCATGAGGGTTTACAGTCTTGCTTTGAAACTTCTGAGCAGAGGGGTTCCAGCAAGAGCATTGTGGCAGGGATGACATTGGGTAATTTGTGTGTGGACTGTTCTGGGACTAAATAGCCATGGGACACCACACTGCCATCCCCCTGATGAGAGCAACCAATGCTTCCGTATTTCTTGGGGGGCACATTGTTCTGCTGTAGTCAGTTCGAAGGAGATGAGCCATGGTCTGTGCTCCTTCCTACCCTCTAAAGTGATTTGCATGCCTGGGTGACTTAAGATAGAACAGTTTGCACCCTCCCTTGAATTGAGCTTCTGTCCATTGTAAGATGATTGTAGGCAGAGATGGATACATGGGAACAGCTGGAGGTGGAAGGACCCAACCGAGGAGAGCCAGAGAGAAGTCCTAGTCCCATATAGAGATGGTGCATATGCCTCTCTCTGCCTACAGGCCTGATATCATGGATTTGTTCCTGTTGCATGTCCTATCCCTCTCCACACTGAAGTCAGGTTTTTCCATGGAAGACTTTTCCTTTCACTCACTTTGTGCAGCCCTGCAAGAGCCAGAAGACCCTCTCTTCTGGAAATACTTCAGAAAAACTGCCAAAGAGTTTCTCACAGCTCCAGAAATAGCTGGTTGGTTTTCAGGGGCTGGGAAAGCTGAAGGAATCCTGAAAAGCAGATTGTGGAGCCTGAGTTTTGGTTCCTACTGTGAAAAGTCCCATGCCTGGGAAAGATTTAATTCACAGGACCTTATGCAAGTGAAATACATTTTGATCCCTTCAAATTATTTCATGCCAAGATACTTTGTTTTCCACTTCACTTTTTCTTTAGCAGTTTTGAGTAAGTGTCATTAAACTTCCTTTAGAATGCAGTTTCTTGATCAGTGGGGATAGGTCAACCTGCAACAAAAAAGACGGGGCTGCATCCTTGGGTCAAAACAATTGGTTTTTGTCTGCCTGGTGTATCCGCTGTTATCTTACATTGCTTTGCAGTGTTCCTATGCCAGCCTATCAGTTTACCTACTCATCTTCCAGTGCTTCAGGGTCAGCCAAGCCTGACATCATCTTTCTGTTGAATGCAAGTGTGCAAGCAACTATTACCTTTGGGTTTCCATCTCACAGGAGTTATTTATTTGCATCTGTCTTCTGTTTCTGGAGCCATCTTGATGTGCTCTAGGACTGCCTATTGTTCAGATGCTAGACTGTTCTTTAAGGAGAGCAATGTGTGTATACCACCTGATGAGAAATCCGATCTGCAAGCGTTCATCACTGGGAGAAAAGAAAAAAGGGGTGGAACAGAAACCCATGACAGGATCGAGTGGTCCCTGGCAGTGTCAAAAGATGGATCTCATGGCATTGTAAAAATAAGGACAGCAGGACCTTATTGTTTAGCAGGTTCTGTAGACAACATGGTGTTGACACGTGTTCTTGTAATAGAGCCACTCATCACTCCCTATCTTTTGTGTCTTCCCTGATTAATCCAGAAATACAAAATCTCATCAGTTAGTGAGTCAGGAGAAGATGGAAGTCCTACTTCAACCCTACCCTGAAGCAGAGCCACAGGATTACACCTTACTGAGAGTTATGGTGCATTACAATAGAGAAGTGTACAAAGGTTTAAGCAAAGCGTGACTTGGGTAGTCCAGTAGGGTTCCTGTATTGGTCAATATTCTTTTTATCTTTTGAGACCCTGGCTGATACGTTGTTCAAAATGGCATTCATACCAGGGATTTTCCAAATTTCTGTGTCCTGTTTCTCTTCTCTAAACAGCCCAGCACTCCACTTCTGCCCAAGGTGGAAGGACTAAACGGATTAACAAGGAGATGGTTTGAGACTGGCGACACTTTTACTGGTGGGACAGAAACAGAAAAGATCCTAGAATTATCTATCCATCATGTTATGTCATTTCCACCCTGCAGTGGGAGCCGGATAAGAGGTAAATCACCTGTCTCAACTATGCAAGGACTAGAAAATGAAAAAAACACAAAGTTCTCATTGCGGAACTGCTCTTTGCTGATCTCTAAGAATTACAGAAAAGAATTTTAGAAGAAGATGGTGCTCTGCTTTGTCTCAGAGATTGCCCCAAGAAAGCAGCATTGCCTGTCCAGTTTCTACTCTCCTACCAGTTCTAGGTGAGCAACGTTTTGGCATGCAGCAGTATCCACAGCTCATAGGCACTTACTAATCCTTTCACCAGATTGCCCCTGCAATCACTCACTGTGACCAGCTCTCAGCACTGCAGGCCCAGAAATCCCAAACAAATCTGTTACAAAAATGTCTTACCCATTTCTTATTCAGAAAATAAGCACAATTGGTAGCAATCAGCCAGATCTGCTCCCTAAATCGGCTCTGCATGTGCGAACATGAGTGTTAGTTCTGACACAATGGAGGGAGTGGAAATGCACTGCTGGGGAGGGCAAACGCACAGAAGCTCAGATAAGTTTAAGGTGCCCCAAGTGCATACATATATGTTTAAACTGCCCCCAGCTCAGCATCCGGGTGAGATGGACCTGTGGGAACGAAATTCCAGAAGAGAGGTGAAAGTATCGTTATAGTGATTGGAACAATCATTCGGAAAAATAATCTGTTTTTATTTCTTCAGTATTTTATAGTCACCTCCTACCCCACTAACCTGATGGAAAGAGGAGACAAACCTGAGAAAATGGACAGTGTGTCAAAGATATTGGTAATGGACAGATAAACAGCCATGCTGCAGCTACAACTGCACCTTGGAAAAAAAGACTGCCGGGATGCAACTGTTTGTCTCATTGCAGTTTTTTTTAATGATAATTAGTTTTGCATATTTGTATGTGCATTAGCAAAAGACAGTGATTGTACACAATGTTCAGTTTAGTGTATTGTTATTTATTAAAAAATCATTGAGGATGTCTTTGCATTCATGGCTCTGTTGCACAATTCATTGAAATGCTTGGCATCACTGTCATAAAATACACACACTGAAGGTAATAAAATCCAACCATGTAGTACAGTAAAAATCTCCACAAAAAATATAATAAAATGGACATATGAATCATGATAAAATCTGTACACCACTATGCAGCGCATTCACACACATTAGAGGTGCGCAGTGATCCTGGATGAAGCCTTATCTAAAAGCCCATGCTGTCTTCACAAGCAGTGTAAAATGCAAAGCGGGAACAAAATACATACCTAACTCTCTTATTCTGCATAATTAAATAGTCACAGAAGACTCCGCTCTGGCTCTGTAAAATGTTCTCCCATTTGGTCAATCCATTCACAGACTGTGTGCACCACATTCCCCTCCTTGGCCTCACCAAGGCCAGCCAAAACTGGGCATGAAACATGGCAAGGCTGATACTGCTCACCTGCCCCCAACTTCTGAAGTCCACCTCCCTCCCCTGCCTGTCACTTTCCCAAATGCCTGTTTCACCATCATCCTGCAGCTGTCCTCTCCAGTGTGGAGGAAACAGTTTTCCTGTCCCACTAATATACTATCTAAAGTGAAGTAGTTGGTGTGCAGGAGAGTCTCCCAAGACAACTGGGTTAAAGATTTCCACACAGCCAGTGGAGCAAAGCAGTCCAGTTGTCTTCCCTTGGTTATGAGTCTTCCAAGACCACTAGAAAGTTCGTATAGATCATGGTGAGCCCCATAGCGATCTAAACCTTTGAAGGTAAGGAACAAGTACTCCTTTCAATTCAGGAACTCTGAATCCTGATGTAAGAAGGCAGGAAAAAAAAAAAAAAAAACTATGGGTTTACCCGTGGCTTTATGCCATCTAGGAGTCCTGAGTCCCTTCATGCCTGCCAACCTTATGACCCAGTGCAATGGCACCTTCCGGACTGCAGCATGCTACTCAGTTACAATAACTACAGCATTTCATCCACCAGCTTGTTAGCTCACAGTGAGTGCTCTTGCAGGTAAGAGCTCCCTGGGAGATTTTCTGTCACTGAGCAGTGAAGTGAGCTCTGCATAGCCTTACAGAAAATATTTTTTAATATGCTGGAGTTCGACTTCTGCTTTGCTCACTTTGGATCTGCTACATCTCCTTAATAACTGATCAGCAATGCATGGCTGAGCCAAACCATGCCAGCCCCTTGCCAGAAAAAGACCCAGGAAAAGGATGGCACATTCTACCAGATGTCGTCTTGCAACAGTGCAGGAAATACTCCAGAACACATATGGCAGCGCACCACACTAGGTATGGGATATAAATAATTTCAAAGTCTCATCCTGGCTCTGTCGCCTCATTGATCTGAGGCAGGACACACCATTGCAGGATGGTGGTGTGGTTTCTTTGCTTCCCTTGTGCTTGGTTGCAGCAAGCTCTTTGGTGCAGATACATAAAACCTCCAACAAAAATTCAGGCTATATAGCCATTATGAAGGTGGGAGAGGACAACATAACCACTTGTAGTGCTATGTAAATTAAGATGAAGAAGTTGTTTGTGGGTATGTGTGAGTGGGGAGGGATGTGGGTAAGAATTGATAAAGTGTATCAAGATGAGCAGTGGAACAAAATTCAAAAAGCGCATCCAGAAACCTGCAAAAAGCTGAGCACAAAAAGCCTTTCACCAGGAACCTACTGTAAGGATACAGAAAAACTTCTCATGATCTAAGTAATCACAATGTCTGGATGATTTTTCATGAGTTGTCCTAGCAGAGTGTAAAGAATCAGATAATATCTGGCCAAGTTTCCCGATGTGAGCTGAGGGCAAGTGGATCAGCGTACGTCTGAGCTTTAACCCAACTCAGCTGCTGGGTACATCTGCACAGAAAATTGATGCACGAGAAACAGCAGCGATGGCTACTCACCCAGGCAGGGACCCCTGCAGTTCATACACATACTGGCCATAAGAAAGGGAAAATGGCTATGCGAGCTCCTCCTAGCATCACACAGAGTGAGTTGCATGAGCTTGTTTCCCTGCTGGGGCCATCCTGAGGATCCTCTGCACGTGGGTGTCCCTGGCGAGGCTCTACCTGACGGGGTGCTCACACCATCATTTCTATGGGCTGCTCAGATACAGAGAGGGAAATTGGTATTTCTCCTAAACCACAGCAGCTGCGATCCTGAGGAGAGATGCAGAAAAGCAAAACAGACGCATGCGGATGTCCTACCGAATCCCTCCATACATACATATTTCTCTGGGAAAGGGCAAGGCAGGCCACTGGCATGGTTCTTTGTCCCAGTTTCTCCCTGTGTAAAACAGGAATAATGATACTGACCTAGTTCACTGGGGAGCCTGGAAAGGCCAGCTAATGTTTCCAAGGCTCTTTGAAAATAAAAAGGTCTGTATCAGTGCTAAGTGTTATTATTCATGTATTGTAATTCTAACCTATAAGGGACTCCGCTATAGAAAGAGATTTTTGGTTGCTCTAGCAGCTGAAAGAAGGCTGAAAGTATTTCATCTTTTAGTTAAATATAGATTAAGAGCACACGCACACACGCAGTTTAATCATAGATGTAAAGGTAAAGGTGAAATTCATGTCAGTTTTAAGCATTGCAGTGCTTTGCCTGGGTGCCAGGAAAAATCTGGTTTCCTACATCTGTGAAAGTTTACCTAAAGTCCGACATAAGGATTTTGCACCAGGTAACAAAATCAAACATTTGTGAACTTGATCCTACAATCCGAAATTTTCTGTGCACTTTAGCAGGAGCTGGAGCAGTGCCTAAATCAGAGAGGAGAAATGTAAGTTTTTTATTATACGACAAATATTAAACACAGGAGTGTATAAATATACAGAATATACAGAGTGGTTTCATGGAGGTCTTTTCACTTAGAACTTATTCACATCTCTCCAACAAGATCAGCGACACAGTGTGGCATGTGTAATTCTGAAAATCATAAAAATATCAAACAGGGCCTTTTATAACATATCGTACGTTCCTGACACATATTGCAGTTCTGGCAGTGACTTATATGTTACACATTTCCAAAATCACTGCTTCTCCTGTTTGAATTATGTTAACCTCCCAAAGGAGATGACTGCATATTGGAATCTTGCACCAGGTAACAGAGAGAAAAAAGGATTGCGCTTGCTTAGAAACAAGACACCACATTCCCAGAAAAAGCCAGGATTCATTAAGTCCTATGGGAGATAATGGTATATCCACCAGGAACAAAAAATGAGTGTTTCCACATTATTTAGAAGTCACTTTGGTATGTGACACACTGTGCCCTAGAAGATGTTGACTATCATCTGCCGTATTTTTACTCCCCTGATTGTTATTAGGCACATCTCCTTTTATTTTGCATTCTCAAATGCAAATGGTCTAAGAATATGATGATATTATTTGTGTATTCCAGGGAGGAGGTGGTTGATCAGCCCCCTAGAACACAGACCTAAATGTTCCCATTTTCATAAAGTTGTCCTTTTCACTGCTGTGAACACTGCTGTGTTGACATCTAGGTGCACAAGCAGAGCCAATAGATACATCCCAAATATTTTATGGTACATGAGCCATGCGGGATGGAGCCGTGGAAGAGATTTTTTCTGTTTTTCCTACGTATTTCAAGACATTACATTTAATATCGTCACAATGAGAAGAACAAAAAGAAGTGCAAATCTTGACTGTGGAGAGACATATTTTTCCCTGTTCCTTCCTATTTCTTTAGGTAATAGAATCCTTTTATATAGAAGGCACGTCCAAAGCGATGAAGGTCCCATCCTCCCTTTATATATGAATAAATGAATTTGTTTACCATGCTGTCTGACTAACTGTGTTTCAAAACAATGACAGATTTCAGTGGATTAGCTCCAGCACTTCTTCCTTGCAGCAAAACCTTTCTCTGCTCCTATCCCATATTTCTTAAGAGCACCGATTTTGTAATATTTCCCACACAAGTTCCCTACACACCACCTCGTGACTGAAGGGGGGACTGCAACATATATAAAATGTCAACCAAAACTAAACCATGTCATTTCTGGTTGAAACGGTGGAATATTTTTCTTCTCTCAGATAGAAGTTCTCTTTTTCCCAAAATTTGATACAATTCCTCCAGCTGCTAAGTGTTGCTCAGCTGCAAGCTCCCAGTATGACTCTCAGCACAACCATCTGCATTTTGAGGTGACATTTCCGAGATTCTTTTTTTTTTTTTTTCCACAATGAACTGTTACAATGAACTGGCATTTTCAATCAAGTTTGGTTGCAAAATTTCCAGCCAGCTATACTATTTAAGAATTCGACACACTGTTAACAAATGCACTAACTCTTCACAGTAAATGGTTATGCTCTGAGTGGCTCTTTCACATATCCTGAAACTATTTATATTATAAGCCTTTGATTATTTATGGAGATATTCATGGTGCTTTTCTTGGACATGCTGTGTGAAGAAATCAGTAGGCTGGAGGGAAAGAACAACAGGAAGCTCTTGGGAGTAGACTTTAAGATTTGTTTTTACATTTTTTAAGCCTTCAGTACCATCGAAAATCATTCTTAATACTTGTGTTTTGCTCTGCCATGATCTATTGGCGGATCTCAAATGGAGGCTGGCTTCCAACAAGTAACCTGAACAATGCTGCTGCATATGGTAATATTATCTCCTTTTTGCATTGAGGTCAGATGAAACATGGAAGAATTTCAAGCTTGATTCTGAAGTTAGTGGAAATTTTGATCTTGCTGATGTTAGACATGAGGTTACACTGTGAATGACTTTCCAAAATCATGCAGGTTTGCTTGGGGAGCCAGATATTTCCTGGTTTGCAATCCCATCTTGGAGCTTACAGAGTGCTGACTACCTTGTGGGGTTGTGTATCCCCTCCTGTGCAGAGCATACGCTTTACTTGCCATAGGACAACCGGGCACTGCTGATGCTGTTTGTTCCGGGCTGGGTCTGGATTTAGCAAACAAGACCTTCAAACTGCTTTTCATTTTGAGTTTATTTGTACTTTGTTTGTAATGTAGTGGCTTGAGGCATCATATGCATGAGAGAGGGAGAGAGGGAATGGTGTGCTACCTAGGGAGAGAAGTGTCCAACCTACTTAGAAGGGAAATATTGCTGGAGAAACACAAACTGGTGTAAGCCACATCATTAGGAGAAAGTCGTCTGTCATTAAGCACTACGTTCTGCGCCCTGTGTGCCTGAAATAAGCCTCTGGGGGATATGCAATCATACCTGCCAGAGGAGTGGAAATGCTGAGGATGAGCCACAGCACGTTCTGGGCGTCCACCTCCCACCTGCGTTAACATCATTATATTCACATTGGGCTGACTTAGCACGCTGAGGAGGAAGATGGTCATGCCATTCTTTTTTACCATCTGGGTAATTTATTCCATGAGTTTCACAGAGAGGGAATTCATTAAGGCCGATCTGCAGGATGTAATTATTCAGATGATGCCATGGGAAGAAGCTGCGCGAAGCTCGCGGAGTGAATTCTGTTGGTACCCTGGGCAGTACTTTTCTGGGTGGTCCTGCCTGAAAAGTCACACCAAGGAATGCCTTGACAGCTTCTCACTAGGTCCCAAATGGCAGCTCCTCCGACTGGCACCAGCAGGAACCGTTCTCACTAGGCAAGGGTGACATTAGAAGACTCCCAGTTAGCATCCGTCACAACAGAGAGGAAATCTGTGGGAAATGCTGATCATTTATATCAAAATTAATGAGGTTTTCCCTCACTTGAATAAGGGGGCTGGGTTGTATGCTGACTACAGGGAAAAAAAGATCCATGCATGAATATCGAGTTTGCCTTTTTTATTTATATTTTTTCCAGGGGTCTTGTATAATTGATGATGCTGCCTATTTGGCAAAGGAATTTTCTGAGCATGAAATTCATTTTAATACTAATTTTTGCCTATTAAACACACTGTTTTTTTTTTCCCTCCTACATCTAAAGCCAAAATCACAGGACCACAAAACAAATCAGCCTAATTTTACTGTGAACTTTTCTTTTGACATCTTTCTATTTTTCAAAGAGAATAAATGTGTTGTTACATGACTGCTCTTTTCCAGACAGAAGAGGCAGAGAGCTATTTTTGAAGCTCCTTAAATCAGAAGCTCTGGCTCTTTACAAAAGCATCCCCACAGGATATCAGGACTGTGTTTGGAAACATATGTGATAAAAAAAATCAAACCATAAAAATGAACTGGGATCACCTTGTAATTGGGCAGAGAAGACTTCCTGCTGCCATCTGTATTTTTGTTAAAAGCGAGTGCTTCTGCATTTCTCACCTTTTGCTGTTAGAGATTGTACACAAAATCTCTGATTGCCAAGTAAATCAAAGCCAAGAGGGAGACCCCCTGTTTGGAAAAGACCGTTCCCCTCCTATATTCTCTTTTACTGATGTTATGTGGGGAAAATTAGATGTACAGAATGAATCAAAAATCATTGTAAAAAAATAAAATAAAAACATCACCACTGGAACAGAGCTATATGAAGGACCCGGAGGAGATCTTAGAATACATCAGCTTCCATATAGAGCGGCAAGCTAATAGGCAGTTCATTGAAGCTAAAGTATAACATAAAACATAAAATTACAGAGAAAATGGCTGAAAATATAATAAAAAATAATTAAAAATCATGTAGGAAGGTGGCATATAAGCATCTGATGTAAATACAGACATAGGAAGTGCAGTTCATCATTTGAATGGAAGATACAGTTGAAAATGGTAAAAAAATGTAGGTTTTTAATTTTTTTTTTAAGATTTGAGAAAAACCCAAAGGTTCCAACAACTTTCCATTTTCCTCCTTGGGAGGTGGTTTCTCTAATTTCTTTAGCTACCAGCATTTTTAATGAATAAACACCTTACAAGCAAAGCTCAAAATCCAAAAAAGAAGAAAACGCAGGCTCATTTTTAAGCATCCTCTACTCCTTAAATACAAAACATACTGTATCAAGACAATAATCTCTCCACCAGCAAGAGGTTCATATGAACCTTCCCTTCTATTAGAAACTAGACTTTAATTTTCCCTTGTTCACTGCATTTCACTGTTCCTTGAGGTGAAATTTCAACTTTGTGGAAATCTTATTGCAAAATTATGTTTTTCTAAAAGGTGCAAGACAAATTAGACAAGGTGTTGAGAGTGTACAGAAGTTAAAAATAGACAACATTATCTCCTTTTTGGAATTTTTTTTTCTAATATTTGCAGCTAGACATATTTAAAACTTAGCCTCTCCCAGAAATAAGTTCATCACACTAATACCATATCTGTTACTTTCAAGAACTGGCATTCACAATTAGATCACTGAAAGCACAGTGGCAACATTTAGGCTGCAAATTTTGTGAGGAAGGAGTGTATTTCTGTTCCCCGGGCCAGTGAGTCCTGGACTAGGACTTGGATCCTAGATTCTAGGTCAATGCTGAAAATAGTCTTATAGTATTAAAAGTAACCTTCACAAATGAATGTTTTGTCTCTATTGGTTTGTTCAGACATATGTCGTCATATGCTCAGAAAATGTATGTGTATATATTGATGTATACACACACGCAGATATATTCTGTGTCATGTTTATGCATTTTTATATATAGCAGTATATACATATATATGTATAAATGTACAAATTCAGAAAAAGACATGCTCAGTTGGAAGGAAGGCTTGAAAAAGTGGTATACGATGAAGCAAAGAGAGTGACGAGCATTTTCGAGACTCCTCCCTCATTTTCTTCAGCACGCATCTGCAGAGTTCCCAGGACAGGAGGAAACCTCTTCTGTGAAGGAACTACACTGCTTTTCCAGACTTGGCCAGGATGTTTACAATCCTGTTTTCCTTATGGTGCACCTTGTCTTCCAACAACATTACACAAATATTAAGCAGAGCATAGGGCATTGGCTCATTCCTTAGCGTAACCAGGATTTTTGCATTTATACTTAGATATTTTTGCAAGTACAGAGGATTCAGTATAGCACAGGAAAGCCTTTGAAAGTGTGGCCTTAATGTTAATATAAAAAGTGGACATTTTATGCATGTGTATACACATATATGTGTATGCACATTCATATTGTTTTACTGCTCGGTGCCCGCAATGAAGACTAGAAATCTACAGTACAAAATACTGTGCAGGCTCACACAGAAGTGAGATAAAGCTGAATACAGACTTATGAAGGGCTTGAAATCCAACAGAGCTACTTTATAGTGCAATCTACATATTTTAAAAATAGCTTATTTAATAGCTGATAAAAGCAGGGGTCAGCTTCCTTTGAGAGGCAGGAGGTGCATGGCAATAAATAATTGCAGTTATTTTGAGAACATGGGTGATTAAATTTTAGCAACTCTGCAATTTCAAATGCATTTGGAAGTAAAAGACAAATAAAAAATATTATGTCACTTGCTCTGAAGTTATTTTGTGTCTCCTTCTTCTTCCTACATCTGTTCTTATCTTTCTGCTCTTTCATTTTCTACTCTTTACTCTCGTCTCCTAGATTTGTTTGAGTTTTCACTTTTGAAATCTATTTATCTATTTATCTATCTATCTGTCTGTCTATCTAATTATCTTTCTGTCTACCTACCTACTACCTACCTACTTACTTATTTTTCTTCTTATGTATCTACCCACACTTGGATGCACATGCACACACACACACAGACACAACACCGATTCTTTATATGGCATTCAAATATGTCTATACAACATTTTTTCTCCCTACTATTATGATCATTTTCCTTATAATAATTGACAAGGTGTGTCTCCCTTAGAAAAACACGAGAGAAGGTGAGAAACATCAGAAAAACTTGAAATTAATGTCTTTAAGTTCTCATCCTCTTTAAATGTTTGTATTTTGATTTTTGAGAGTACTTAAAAGGAAGCCAAAACTCACTGGTCAAAAGAGGAAATAAAAACAAAATTACATCATCAGAAAATATTATATTAGCATAATGAAAAAAAAATCAGTCTTAATTGATAGCTACTAGAATGCAATGATTTCTGCCTCTTCACTTAAAAAAGATTTTTGAAAAATATCTCAATGGAATTTTCAGTCATTAATGGAAGTTTCCAAAATCTCTGGAGAAGGAAAGTGAATACAGGTATTAAATGCAAAATCTATAATGGGGACCCTAATTCTACCTCAAGCTGCTCACATTGCGTATTATCGTCATGCTGTCATTCCTTGCTGAGAAGGGACTAGAAAAGTGGAAGCATTTTTGTGCACTTGTGGAAATTCAACTGCAGGAAACACTTAGGGAATGTGCAGAACTGGAAAGAAAGCATGTTCTGGTCAATTTTGCGAATGCCTCTATGTTTCTTGCAAGGACATTTCAGAAGTATTGAAAACATTTGTAAATTTTAAAAGACAACTCATAAACGAAAAGCCAATTCTCCATTCCCCAAATTTATGGTATTTTATATATGTCTTCTTAGGAAAAGGCAAGCAAGTGGGAACTCCTCACAGTAGGTGCTAGTAAAACAGGTCTGTCTTAGTAGGTCCACAAGATAGTTGCTTATAATCAAGTAGAATATACATTAAGGAGTCTTTAAGGGCTATCTGTCACTTACATCCACTTCATATTACCACATTTGTTCATCCTGGAGATGCTGCATCAAATGACAAGGATATTTCCTGTGGGGTAACTAATGAATAGAAGCAAAGGGTGCTGAATAGTTTATTCTTTTTCATTCCCTCTTCAAATGTGAATTTTCCAGTCCTGTGAAATATAGTGGTTTTCAGTTATTATGAGAATCTGGAGGAGAAGAAAGGGGTACTGGAGGTGGTGATATTGCACCAAGTCATGAAAACATGTAAGTTGGGATGACATAAGCCTTTGAAAATAACCATGACAGTGTGCTCTTTTTAAACACAAAGATCATTGTTCCCTTGAGAAAGAATGGGAATCAATACCAGGGATTTTTCTTTGGTGGGATATACAAGAAGGGTAAAAACTAGAGGGAAAAGATAATCAGTTTCATAAAGGAAGGATGTCATCAGTGGAGTCCCAAGGGATACGCTGCAGAGACCCTGGAGGTTACTGTTCCTTATTTCTCATAATGAAAGAAAAAGGGCTCGTCAAATGAAACTATCAGGCAGCAAGTATAAAACAAGCAAGAAAGGAACTCAGAGTCAAGAGATGCCGAAGAGGCCAAAAGTATACCTAGGTCCCAAAAGTGACAGCATAAACTCATGGAAGAAATATATATGGAAGGCTAACCAACACAAAAATGCCAGCAACCAGCAAGGGGGCTTTCTAAGCCAAAGCCTGTAGCCGCATCCCATTTTTATCAGTGAAGATAAAGCATAAGAATTCCTCAGCCTAAAGCTCTTATGCTTTTGTTAAAGATAATTTTCTATGCCTTGAGGGGTACATTTATGTGCAGATTTAGCTGAGTGACATCAGTTAGCCTTTCTGGGAGCTCTAGACCAGCAGATGAACCATTTGTGCCACTCATCACCAAGAAAGTACTAACCGACCGGCACACCTAGGAACTGAATCTAGAGGGCTGTCTTCATCTGCACATGCAGCAGGTAGGCATCCATAGGACTGTGAAGAGAAATGGTGTTTTGGTGGACATCTGTTTCCACAGGGGTGTTTTATTTGCTCTCTGAGAGACGCTTTAGAGAGAAATTCCCTCACGAAGACAAGCGGTGTGAGGCACAGCGCACGCTGGAGCGACGCACTTCACTTCCCAGGGCGCCGTTCCTGGCAGAACTCACTCAAATTCTAAATTTTAGACACAAATGTGCAGCAGAGGATGTGAATAAAGCAAATATGAAGCATTCAAGTTGTTTACGAACACTTCTCTCTGCACGTTGCCACCTACCAGAGTCACCGTGGCTCAGAGTGAAGGATGTTTTCTATGGGAAAAGCGCAGCAGCTCCAGGAAGGCAGGAAGGTGAGCAAGGACACTGAGAGGGCGGGGAGCTGTAGGTTGTATTTTGGTGAACTTAATGACTACTTTGGAAGCAAAGACTTGAAGGCCAAAGTCTGACAGGCTGTCAGGCACTGATTGCCATTTTCATAAAGGGCGCTATGCAAGTGCTAGTGATTGATAGACTGATTGATTTATTTTGCTGAGGCTCCTTTGTGGTCTCCTGGGTGAATTTCTGGCCACACCTCTCAGCCTGAAAGCCCTTGCTCTGCCTGCTGTTGCCTTTTTTTTTTTTTTTTTTTTTTGCGGGTAATGAAAATTTGTTATGAGCATTCCCTTTCATCTGTACATGGCAGGCTGTCACACAGAAACAAGCCATTCTGGAACCTTGCTTCCTTCCAAATTGCTAAATATTTTTCTTCAAATTGCTTTCCTAATGGGCTGGTATAATAGGAGCAGCATGCTCTCTGCCCACGCTGAAGATGCCAGAGCATTTGTCCAGTGCACATGTGTGTTGGGCACAATAAACTCATTGCCTGGCCTGGAGACAGTGCAGCACTGCTGCTGATCTAATCTATATTGCACATTTCGTGGGCATAGGCATGACACAATGGATATAGGCATATGTGCACTTGTAGGTACTTTTGTTTCCCCTAGGAAAATGTAGTTCTGCAGGGAGGCAGTCAGTTACACATCCTGTTTTCCTGGGGAGAGAGTAGTGATTGCGTTTCATAAGGTGAGACATGATAGCAGGAGGAGGAGGCTGCGCAGTCACTGAGCAATCCATGCAAGCAGCGACAGAGCTGGGCTCACTCACGGACTGGCCTGGCCAGTTTTTTATTGACTCCAGTTGCTGCTTTTTGGAGGGGCAGACACCGGCAGTCCCCAAGGTCAGCAGTTCCATGTGCTCTATGCTAAACTGTTGCTGACCCACTGCTTTATGAGCCTAAGTGCTTATCCAGGAACAGAAGTGAATAGGTTGCATGTGATAAGAAAATAATTTGCCAAAACTGCAACAATAAAGAAGGCCTGATGGGATCTCTTATGGTATGAATAGCCTGGAGCAGCTGCAGATTTCTCTCTGCTTTCACAATTATTTTCATTTTTATAACAACTAAGAAGGGATCATTGTCCACAGGCTTTTGCAGACCTTATTTTCATTTCCAAATATAATATTTCCATATACATGTATATCCATATCACAAACTGTGGATCTTTGGGAAAAAAAAAAGGCGCATAGAAAGAAAAAGAGAGAAAAAGAAAATACCTTCTCAGATCAGAGACCTGTTGACCTATCAGCTTAACCCATTCCTCTTTTCTGCTTCTCTCACAATCTTCTTGCTGGAAGAAGATTGCCAAGATCAGGTTGAAAACAGGCAGCCCCTGAGACACCTGGGGCCTGAGCCTAAAGCAGCATTTCCAGGCCGCCATGCGCGAGGTCCAACAGAGCTGCACACAGGGCAGTGCTCAGTGCCTTAGAGGGCTCTGTGCTCGGGTCAGCAGTCTTCTCCACTATGTGAGGCACTGGGAAGATAACCGGTACACTATTAACCACCACTGTTGCAGTGCCCGATGAGAAGACTGAGCACATCATTGTTATTTTCTTGCCAGGCTCATGCCAACCACACTTATACAGAAAGGCCTCAGACCAGCAACTGGCCTTGGCCTTGCATTCCCCAGTGCTTGACTAGTCCCCAGCACTTCTATTTCCACCCCTTCTGACACCTCCACAGAGCCCTCCCGCCCTGCCGTGAGGCCAGCCCTGTGCTGTGGGCCTCCCTTGCACTGTTTTGAGCAGCCACGTGCCCCACAAGGACTGCCCATGCCCATCACTTCTCTCGAAAGTCTTGCCAGAGTCTAGTTAGAATCTTTCAGGAGCAGCATGCACAAGAGACCGGGTCTCAGAAGGCCTGTGAGAGCATCTAAAACCTTTAAAGAACAAAACCCTCCTAAAAATAAAGTCTTGTTGCAGCTCAAATTTTGCATAAGGAGAAGACCAGACTTAGACATCATGGCAGGATCAGCTAGTCAGAATTCAGAAAATAGTTGTATAAAGGAAGATTCAAAGAAATGACTCAAAGTGTAGCCTCCTGCCTTTCTGATTTCTCAAGAGGTCTTCGGTGAATCCAACGAGCTTTTTGTTGCCATTTCTATTTACAGGAGTAGCTGAAGTCAGAGAGCGCTCTCCCGTCTTAGTGCTGACAGCTACAGTATGGCAGGACCATGGTGCCTTAGCATATAATGATCAATCTCATTGCAGCTCATTTTGCTAGAATTTAATTTTCACATGGCCCTGTGTGACCACATCCCACTAATTTCCCACATGGATATTTTCTTAAAACATAGAGACCAGTGAAGATTCTGCAACTCCTGTTAGTGAAATAATAATAATAATTTACATTTATTAAGTGCTGTTCTTCCCAAAGGACCCCCAAAATGCTTTCCAAAATTTGTGTATGCATGAATCCCCTCACCAAGGAAAAAATGCAGCTGCTTCAGTGGCACAGAGCAAGACTAGCACAACAGTTTAGGAAAGGGAATGAATCAAAGTTTTAATGTTATTGTATTTTAGTATTTCTGTTACGGTAATGCCTAGAAATCCCAAGTGAGACCAAGACTCCTTTTGGGCTAGGTACTGTAAGTACTGAGGTTATTAAATGGAGAAATAGGGAACAGTAAAAGGTTAAAAAAAAAAAAACATATACACACACACACTAAGGGAATAGGAGGGAGAAAATGAATGATATATAGAGATACAAAGGGTTGCACAGATTTGAAATATATTGTGAAATCATGGGGTTTGAAGGAACCTAAGATATTTTCTAGTCCATTCTTCTGTCCTCAGGCAGGTTCATTTGTAGCTATTTAATCACCAATAGGCTTTTTTGTAACCTGCTCTTAACGATCTCTAGCGATGAAGTCTACAGCCTTCAGAGGCAACTCCTTCCTGCAATGTCACTTTAATATAAAGCTACATGCTTCTTGCGAGAATGTAAACTCATTTCTCGCTTTATGTGCTACAAAATCATCACAGACTGTCATTTCCTTATATATATTTAAAAAAGAGACACTAACTAGTAAACTTTCTGCAGAGGTTTAACTGTGAGGTTAACAGGAGTGTCATACCAGAGGTATGTTATGAGATGGGATCTAAGGGAGAGCATAGCACGTGGCTATCTATATGCATTCAGAGTAATGTAGAAAAGCTACTTCTGCAATAAAAGTGCAGAGGGACAGAGACTGGCAGGTTGTGATTTACATTAGTGTGGAGGAAGTGAAAAGTGTTAAAGAAGTGATCTGTAGTGAGAGCAGATATTAAGACCAGAAGTGTGCACCTCTGCATCTGTAGATCATTAAAGAAATGTATTTTAAAAGTCTATAAGTCCATAAAAAGTCCATAAAACCCTGCCATATCAAGGAGGCAGGTAAGATGACTGAAGCAAGGAGCCTGACTGGACAGGTATAGTAGCAGCATCCAGAAAAGACTGAGAGGGGAATGACTACAGCAGTGATGGACAGGGAGCAAGAGACTGCAGTAGCCAACAGTATAGGCTTAGATGAGCATTTGAACTAGAAAATGCTATGAAGGCACATGCAACAGTTTCTGGAGGTAGTCCAGAGGGGAAAATAAAAATGGCAGCTACAGTGTTTGTCTAAATGACTGAAAGATTAATGACATTATCATCAGGCAGAGCAAGAAGCAGAGAGGTCTGGGAAGGGAAAATTAGTAGCTGAGTGATAATGATGTGGTGCCAGCAAGACTTTGGTGAGGAGAGTTTTCTGATGCAGGTTAAGATACAGGGCTGGAAGGAATAAAGGTATCCTGCAGATACCAATTTGTGAGCATTCAGAAACAATATGTGTATTGATTTGGGGCTCCAGTTCACAAACGTGAACAGACATAGAAAGATAAAAGTCATTTCTTCTGCGTTATTTTCTCCAATAAGAAAAGAAAAGCAGTGTTAGATTTTAAAATCTTCTCTGCTGGGTCTCCCGCACCCCCATCTTCTTGATCTGATTTGGAGTACTGCTTCTTTGCCAGGTAGAAAGAGCCTTTTCTCTTCTTCCTCCACAAAATGTAATTACGCATATCCTAACAGAGTGTAACTAGCAGTGTGCAGCAGAATGTGATCTTTGGAGGATTTCTCCTGAATTCAGATTACTTAGATGGACCGGCCACTCCAAAGTCATCACTGGAGAATATCACTAAAATTCAAAAATTTACTGAACAATAGAGGGAGAAATGGAAAATTTTGCTTTCCTTGCTCTTGCACAGGGCACAAAGGAATGGAGATGGTGCTTTGCCCTTCACAGCCAACACATAGGAGAGTCCAATGCACCTCAGGGCAAAGTGCATCCCAACACCCATGACACCAGTGCAGTAGACCCTCCTTAGAGGAAACTACCCAGGAATCCTTTAAAACTAATCTTTGAACTGACCCATATTCTTTCAACATCTTTTTCATTTCTTTAATGACAAAACTTAGCAAGGCAGATTTGAGCTTCACCTCTGCAGACCTAGATCCACTTGTTTAAGTAGAATATATTTTTTTTTGTTTATGCTGCAGGCGAAACAACTAGGTTTACCTAGGGTCTCTTGTTAAAATGAGCCATCTGTGGCAGCTGTGGTAATTATACCCAGACTACTGTACCTTTCATGCAGAGCTCTTAGATTTGTGTTGAGACTTTGAAAACAAGAGGAACAACAACACAAGGGGAAAGAAAATACCTCCTTAGCGCAAAGCCTATCACGAGGTCTTCCCTTCTTTCATTTTCAAGTATTCCCTGGGTTAACCACAATTCCCAAGTTGCTTGATGGTTATTCCCTACAACAAAGGACTTTTGTAATTCTCTGAGGGCAAAGACCAGATGCTGGGTCCGAGGCAGGTTTTTTCACCTCCTTCTCATCAAGAAAGACTTGACCACTTCTCCCACTGGTGGACCAAATAAATTAAGTATTTGTAGTAGTCTTAAAGCTACATATGTGTGGTGCCACAAATATATTCTAAGAATTAATCTCTTCCCCCAGTTTTCATTTATTCAGCTATTCTGAACTACTCTCTGCTAACAAAACTTTGCACTAGCTGCAAAGGGATTTGATCTCCCTCTGCCCAAACCCTGCTTTGAATATCAAGAATCAGAACTCACTGCAGAACAATGCCAGGTATTTCCTCTGCTCTGGGGAACTAAGCACGCTGCCCCGGGGAGGGTGAGACCTTTGAAATCAGTTGACTCTTGTTCAGTGCTGCCAGAGAGATAGTAAGACTTAAGAGAGGACAGACTACTGCATAAGAGGCAATAATTCTCTCTACTTTCTCCTACTTAATAGTTCTCCAAATAGACCATCCATCATTTTCTTACTTCATGCACTTACTGCATGTTGAAGTATTTGAAAGCCCATGATACTGGATAATGTTTTGAAGGAAATACTGAGACCTTTAATCTTGCAAGTTGTTGTAAATGCTCCCAATCATGGTGATTTTTATCTCTGATCTTCTCCTTGCTAAAACATAAATTTGAGCAGATAGAAACAGGAAAGAAAAGTTGTGGGAATAAATGTGGACATTATCAGCTGGGGTGGACAATGGCAAAAGGTAGCCATTGATTCTTCAGGCTTTCATATAGTAGAGAGTGCATTTTCATACCCTAAGTTTTTCACAGTTTGCATTTATTCGCTGTTGAGTTTCGCATACTATATGAACAGTTCAGTCACAAGAGTTAGTCAAGATAACAGGAAAGAACAATGGGATTGATTCAACTCTGGTGTTTGTGGAACTGCTGCGGCAGAAAGTCTGTCTGAGCTGGGGAAAGGTCAGAACAGTGCAAGGTTCACAGCTCTCACTGACTCCCTAAATGAGTGCTGCTGAGCAGGAAAAATGCTGTCACCAGGGCACAGAAGTTTGTTCTCATTCTCCTTAGCCCCTGAGCAGTTTCCAAAGCACTAACAAGGTGTCCATAGTACTAAGACATGACTTAAAGGCCCTATCACAAGGCCAGTTGTCTAGTGAGCATCTACCCCATTTGGTTCAAGAGTGAATCAAGTCCATCATGTCTGTTGTCTAAAAAGTAATGGATAAGTAGTCCAATAACAGTATGAAATAATTTCTGCACAAACTTATTGTACCCTTTTCTTTACCACAAGCTCAAATTTCTTGTGTGGGCTCTGATTTTAGCAAAGAATTACGGTATGTTGCATTCCACGGGAAGAATTTCCCACTTAACGGACCTCAGGACTCTATTAGACCCTAGGCTAATGGAAAACCATAAACCATCCCAGAGCTTTCTAGAACTCCATGGAGAGCTGAAAGTGCAGATATTTAGCTCTTCAAGGGCCAGGGACTGACAGAGGACACCTTAAAGGAATGCCAAGCTAATAGAACTTCCAAGCAGTTTCCAAAGGAAGATATGACTATACTACCAAGAATATGATTTAGTGTTGGCATTAACTCTTCTTCAGTGATGTTATACTATATTCCCATGTTCCGTTATATTTGCCACCAAACTCAGGTTTGGTTTTTTGTTGGGCAAGCTTTTTTTTTTTTATGTAATCTTTGTGGCCTCGTGGCTAGTCAGTTTGGCTGCTGAAGTCAACCAATGCAACTGCAAGGTTACCCACCTTGTGGCAAATGGCCCCAAAGGTGTGTAAAGCAGCAGGACTCAGATGTGCTCTTATCTTTGTCACACCCTCCATACTAAAAACAGTCAAAAATTTGGCTTATCCCTATCAGACTGATTCTTTGCTACTAGGGAACTCTCCATTTACTGATTTCACGCATTTCTGTATGGGTGCTATATCAGAGAAGGCTTATCCCAGTTATTAACATATCTGTACCTTGCCTGTAAGTCAAAGCATAGCAGAGAAATAGATCCTACTACTGCTACAATATCACACAAAGCATGTACTTCTAGTCACTGATGCTATTACGGACTTGTGCATCATTTTTCATTTTAGCATACATATGACACACAATGTTGGAGAGGATCTTTCTGTTAGTAACTGTTGCTTTTTTCAATGGTTGTTCATGAGTCTGTTTTATTTTAATATTTCTTAACTCATCCTCTCTTAAAACAAACTAAGATTCATTCATTAAAATTAAGGCAGTAAGATTCCTTAGAGATAAACCCCAGAGAGGACTGATAAATTACACAAATAAGCTGTATTTATAATACCTCCAGTGCCTTCAAATAGGTGTTTTATAGAAGAGAAGCCGCAGCAAACTGGTGGGCTGAGAAAGGAGGGAGGAGAACAAACATAAAAAGAAGACGGATTTTTTTTTCCTAATCTGTGCGAGCCTGACAGAGCATATGAAGATCTGTAAGCCACAGAGTGCCAGTGAGACAGAGACAGAGAGACAGACAAAATTATTTCTGTTGCTCAGTCTTACAGTCTGGAGCAGTGGCTGCCTTATTCGCAGGACTTTTTTTCCCTAGACGCCCACCCAAGAACCATTCAGCTACATTTATTATTCTGTCAAATACAATGTGCAATAAAGAGCCAGTCTCCCCAATGATGGGTACCTGTGTTCATAGCTCCACAGTGAAACACATAAATCACATGTGAAGGGCAATGCACATGTGCCTTTTGTTTCTTGTATCACCTTTTATTATCTTAGGACTGAAAAGTTAATAACCCAGTGGGTAATCATGCCATTATCAGTTTACATTGTAGTAAAGCCCATTCAAATGATGATTACATATGTTAATGAGTGTCGTTATAATGCACTACACAGTACATTACCTTCAATAAATATAATTGTTTATGCACTTTAATGAGGGGATATAATGCCCCCAAAACTAATGGCATTGACTGAATTGTGATTTATTGCTGGAAAACTTTGCCATTAGGAAAGGAAATCTTACAAAGCCTTTCATGTTTGTCTAACTTTTTTCCTTCTTTAAAAGCTGCCACTCATCTCTCCCTCCTTCTGCTTGCAAGGAGAAAATAGCTCTAAGACACTTCAGCAGAGTTGCTTGTCAATGCCTTTCTCCACCTGAAGAAGCAGGAGGTGGGTTCATTTAGAAGGTTTAATGAAGATCATTATGTCTACCCCTTAGTAAGGTTTAATGTGTTATCTGGCAACAAAACTGATAACACGTCAGAATTTTGGCTGCAAATCAAGCAATGGGAAGTAAAAATGTTGGTTGTTAAACTGGAGACTAGAAATAGAAAATAAGGTTAAATGTGACATTTTGGCCAATGGTCCTTCATCTAATGAAAGAATAGTCAGTGAATAGTTGACTGTGTTCAGTATTCAAAGCTCTCCAGCTGGGAATGAAGAAAACTAGAGGTGAAATGCCACATGATCTGTTCAATCTCTGGGTGCTTTCTTTTGCACAGAAGTGAGATAAAAA
Source organism: Tinamus guttatus (assembly GCF_000705375.1). The sequence continues at coordinate 260,892 of NW_010584003.1, read as the reverse complement.
CCTTTCTTTGTGGACTCAATAAGAAATGACAAAGAGACAGCAAATGCTAAACCAGGCAGCACTATGTAACTGGCTGAGGGTGCAGTAGCCTGAGAGAGATGAGCTATCAGCAACTAAACTGCACAGGACTGGAGTTTCCTCTTTAATTTCCCTCCACTTGGTTTCCTTCCTGAATGGCACTGCTGTGACATTTCCATTACCGGTGAAAAGTAGTGTGCTTTGTACAGTAGTCTCTTCTCCTATTGAAGTCAGTGGCAAAAACTCCCATTGATTTGAACAGCAGAAGCAGAGAGCTAACTGCAGGGGTATATTTGCTTCTGCAGAGAACTTGCATGCAGTATGTCCTAATTTTGCTCTCTCATCAACGTCATACATTTTAAAAAAGTTTCCTCAAGTCTTAAAGAATAAATAAAGCACTGAAATGTAGAATAAATAATAACAAGAATTCCACAAAATGCTATTAGAATTTGGATGAAACAGTAGGGAATAGGAAAAAGCAGTATTTAAAGGACCAGTATGAACTACAGTAGCTTCTTACACTATATTCTCAAATATGTGTACATACAGTAATTACTTGAGAAACTTCTCAAGGATCAGAGTCATGTTCCAACTAGTTTGAAAGTCAGTAGTGTAAAAAAACTTTGACATTGAGATGCAATTTGTGGTAAGATCTAATTAATTTTTTTGCTCCTAAGAATAATTTATTATTTACACTTCTTATTATATATGTATTTTAGCTTCATTAGTCTGCAATGCTGGAAAAAATTATACCTTCAAGTCCTATTTATCAAATTAATGGTGCAATTTCATAGTGACACATTCCACATTCATTAAACCAAGTACAGTAAAAATGCATTTAAATTAGATTAGTGTGATGTAATAAAGATTCCAGTGTATGGGGTGATATTCTAGCAGTAAAGAAACACCCAGATCGAGTTGAAAGCAACTTTGAGATAATTCTTCAAAATTGATTTTGGCACTGGTTTAAGTGAAAGAATAAGAAATAATGTCTCTCTCCCATAGCTCTCTGTGTGAGAGCGTGGAGTCTTAATGCACTCAAAGGCAGCAAGCAGCATGCGCCTCTGTGGCCATTGCCATGGAAGAAGCCACCCATGCTCAACAGAAGGCAGTGCTGTCGGCCTTAGAAAACATTGGAGAGGGACACCTGAATGAATTAGCCTTTACGAGAGCTAATCTTGCATAACACCACAGAGGTTGTTGCCAGCTCCTTAAAGTCCTGATCCTCTGACCACTTGATTTCTGGCATTGGGTGACAAATGCTCACCCACGTTTGCACACACATCTTCATGCAGGCATGGCTGCATGGGTGCATGTCTATTGGGATGTAATCTTTGCAAAGCATCTCTATATTGTTTTGCCTTGCAGATTACTTGAAGCTCCTCTCTGAACCACCGAGGCTGGGTGAATATCGCTACCTTTCTGTCGGCTTCATCTGTCGCGGGACTCCTGACCACAGAGCACAAAAGAAACTCTAAATTGAGACCAAATTCATTGGCCACAAGGGGTCTATAAAATCTTAGGCCATTCTGCCTCTCTGTCCCAAATGCACTCCCTGCTAAAATGACTTTGCTGTAGAACAGCCAGAAATTCCTGTTACCCAGGTGTCATGCCCTTTAATGTGAAGTTTTATTTTACTGCACTCCTTAGAGTCTAGCTTTCCTGGTCCAGGCAGATGAGTAAGGATGGCTGGTAAGCAGGAGTATTCGAGAGGCCAATGGAGCTTGCTAGTTATGGAGTAAATCAGTAGAAAATAATTTCCTGAAGCTCTGATCAAGTCAAGTTCACAATGTATGTTTTTTTCTCTCAGAATGCTGATACTCACCTGTACTCTTCGCAACTCAATTGAGGGGCATTTTCTACTAGTCTACACTGACCTCCCTCACTGTTCCAATATTGCATTAAAGAAAAAAATTAAATCAGAATAGCTCCTTAATAAAAAAAAATCTTTCTTCAGAGTATCCATAGAGAGTTGTGTATTGTATGTATCCGTCTTTTCAATGGTAAGCCTTCAGGGCGCTGACTTTTTTTTTTCTGAAACACATACAGTATTAAAACACCATCGGCACTTAATAAACTGGTAAAATTATGACACTATGATCATTATACAGACACCTATATGCCTATACACCTAACTAGTTACCTTAATGCAAAAAACAAAAAAGTGCTTTTTGCATTTTGGCATGTGGCTTATACGGCAGAGCGATGTGATGCCAGATTCATAGTGCCAGGTTTTAGATGATGCTGTTTGTTCCCCAAAGAAGCAGAGGAAAATTGCAGGCATCACTGCGGAGCCCTCCAGCTACACTTCTGTTCTGACCCAGAGGTACAGTCCCACTGAGAGATGCATTGCCATCCCCCACGTTGACATTATCTGACATACAATAACATGCAAAGAAAGGTGTGAAATAGTTTTCATTTCCATGATATAAGATTACTAGTTCAGGAGAGGATTTCACTCTATTAGGTGCTACTAAACAGATATATGCACTTTGGTGGCCTGTGGTTAAACTGGCCAGCACTGGGCTCCATCCTGACAGAAAAGGCAGTGCCTAGCAGTCACTTTTGACTCAGCTGAACTTGTAGTAATTATTGGAAAAAAATATGATGCTGCAGAGGTTTCGGATAAATGACCATAGAAAGGGCAGTGGGGCAGGAAATTAAGCACCTTCTGGGATGAGCAGTATGTGCATTAACAGCAAGGTAACTGACGCATTTTCTAAGGACTATATCAGCCTTTTATAAACCCTTTAAAAAATCCTTTAAATATTGGCTAAAAAGGTGCATTGAATCATTCTGCACAGATTCATGTATTAATATAATCAATTAAGCTTGATTTAAAAAAAAAAAAACAATTTCTGCCTCAGGCCCAAATGACCTTAAATTTCTGAGGGCTGCTTTTCCAGTTCTAAGGGCCTGAACTTTAGTGTCTCAGGTTGTCATGCCCAGGCATACTTTTTCTTCCAAGCTTCCCTCTTCCCCATCCTCCAGTGGATATAGGCTTACTTAAACAATTAAAGCTGTATACCTTCTCCAGAAAACGAGGGGCAAAACACAACTAAGTCAACCCGAGCAGCCAGAGACAAGTGGATCAAAGCAAATAAAATGATCACTAAAAACAATTAAAAAAAAATCAAACCTAAGCTCAAATTTGCATTTCCTCATCTATCTCAGTTGAAGGTTTCTGCTACCATGCACCATATGGTGCTGTGTGAGGCTATAAATATGCTGCACTCCCAGACCCATTTCTAATGGCATTTCCCATCAGTAAGCAGGTGCTCCTGGCTTCTCCTGTGCCTTTGATTCCAGAAAACTTGAGTAGATATGTTTGCTCATCTATAGTGAACAATTACTGGACTTGCCAATGGGTGTCCGTTGGACAGAACATGTATTTTCATGGAGCATTTAGGACAGTGGAGGAAACAGCTTTACAAGGAGCATCTGTGGCAGCTTCCTTCCCTGCTGTTCTCCCCTGATGTCTCCTTCAGAGGCCTTCTGCAAAGACAGGTTTGGATCCCCTGAGGATCTTCTTTCATGAATCCCTTTTCATGCCTTCATGCAGCGAGCACTACGTGCCCTTCAAAGCAGGACTGAATAGGTGCTTGCTCCTGTCAGTATTTCTGCTATTCTCCGTAGAGAAAAGCAAAAGGAAGAAGCCAATGCACTCCTACACAGTGGGGTTTGGCCTTGGGAGACAACCTTGTGAGAAATTAGTTAAGAAGTGTGAATATCATCTGAAAAACCTGGAAGGGTCATGCAATGGCCTTAACCAGGTCTTTGGGCTTTATCCATCTCAGTGGCAAATTTCTGAGTCATTCTTCTAAAGGAACTTAAAGCACTGTGATGGAAAGCTACATCCTACCGCGATCTGTTGCAACCTGAGGCCTCCACACCCTCTGTGCTTATTTAATGAGCTGGAGTTTGGTTAGTGCTCCCTGCATGCTCAGGAGAAAAGAGAGGAATTGTCAGTAGTACTGGAGTGTACCTTATGAGGCTAATCTGAATTTTGACCTGCAAGATTCAGTCCATTGCTTTAGACTGGGGACAGGGCTCATGCTATTCAAGCCAGGAGACCACATTTTCAAATACATCACAATGGTTCAAAAATATCCAAAAGGTCAATATATTGTTTATACCACATAGGTGATGCTAGAGGGAATAACAACCTTCAGTAAATCCTATTATTTTCACAACTATACTAATAACATGAGAAACTATAGATATAATAAAAGTTTATATCTATAGTTGCTCTGCAGACACCTCCTCTGGTATGGTATAAATATAATATATGAGACTTGGCGGTGTAATACAGTTTTTATTTCAATTTTTTAGGGATGGCCATGCACATCCATAACTCATGAAAATAAAAAGTGTATTACACTGCCAACTGTTACATATTCCCTAGTAAAGCAAAAATGGCAAGATAAATTTTATTTTTCTCTTCTCCCCACCAACAAAGTGTCTGGCTGATATGGTGATGATAAAGTACTGGAGTAAATATTATTTGTCCAAATGCTTTTTATGCCATAACCACGTCTGTCTTGTCTATGTGTCTGTTCTGTCTATCTGTCAAATGCTAGATACTTTCTTTTTTCCCTGCGTGTTGACTTTGGTTTTAATTTTATGCTGCTGTACTTGCTGCTATTCTCCTTAGGAGTGAAGGGAAGAGAGATTGCCTCTTCCCTTGCCCTGCTTTTGTATTTCTTCAGATATGTTCTCTCTGGTTCTTAAGAACTCTAACATCTGTGTGGGACATGTGTGTTGGCTTGATAGCATAGGCAGCCCTTCTTAAAGATGTGCATAACAGTGTAAATGAAGAAGTATCCCAGCTGTGTGTTGTGTGTAAGTGGAATAACAGGTGAAAAATCCTATGATTCATAGGTAGGGATGGGGAAAGAATTAGAAATGCAAGTGCAGCAGGCTAAGACTCCTGTCCTTAAGAGAAATGGAACAAATATGTCACTCTCATGCAACGAAAAAGGGGGAAAAAAGGCAAGAAAATCTTGTTTTATAAAGATGGTATCACAGTCAGCTTGTGAGAGGAGAGCAAAACAAGCAGATTAAGTGTGCCAGCCTGCAGGGACACCTACCGCAGTGCTGTGTGGAGTTGGAGCAGACCCAGGACCACAGGGAGGGTGGTTTAGGGACCCCTTTGCTGCCTTCGCACAAACCAGCACTGACTGGGCAGCTGCAGGGGTGTCACGATGCTGCAGCTGGCACACAGGCTGCACTGGGGTCTCTTCCCTCCTGGAACACCGTTTTGGGATGAGAGTGGCTTATTTGATTATTCAACAGTCAGCTCTGTTGTAGCGAGCATGTAATTTCTGACCAGTTGCTCCTCTGACCAAGGGGTAGCCGCCAACGTTTCCAAAAGGCTGGAATAGAAGTGAGAAACCTTAATCGCCTGGGAAAGTCCCCTTGGTGCCATGTGTGCCAACCACCATTTTCTCTCAACGTGTCTAATTGATTAACTTAAATTAAACTTAGACAAATGTTCCCAATGTGCATTTAGTTTGAAGTTTGCTGCCTCTGTGTTGGACCTGATGTAACCAGGCACTTGTAGCCTTTTCCCAAGGCTGGTATCATAAAATCATTGCTTCCTCCTACAGATCTCACCTCCCTGGAGTTTATCTTCTCTCTTTCTTTCTCTTTCTTTTTTATTATTATTTTTTTATTTATTTCTCTTTCCTACTTCCTTTGTTTCCTTCCTTCTGCCTCTCTCCCTCTCTCTCTTTCC
>NW_010584003.1:213427-254590 GCF_000705375.1 Tinamus guttatus | reverse complement strand
CTTCCTTCCTTCCTTCCTTCCTTCCTTCCTTCCTTCCTTCCTTCCTTCCCTTTCCTTCCTTCCCTTTCCTTCCTTCCTTCCCTTTCCTTCCTTCCTTCTTTCCTTCCTTCCTTCCCTCCCTCCCTTCCTCCCTATGCTTGGGAAAAAGGATCCCTTTTTCCTTCCCTCCTTCATTCTCTATACTAACTTGACTCAAAATGTAACACCACTGAGCCAGTTGCCATATGAAAGGAACAGAAATTTGAGCCCCTGTTCTCTACAGACACACTGGGTTCTCAGTGCGTATGAAAATCTGCCTAGAATGACCGTGATTCTTGAGCTCCTACTGCACAAAATTCGCCTGCCACCCACTCACCTGGAATCCAGCATGGAGTGCAGATGAAAAAAAAAGGGGGGGCGGGATCACACTGTTAGATGAAGGAAAAAAATATATCCTAGCTCCATAGAAACACTAAACTGACACCAAGTATCAATAATGATCCTTCAAAATACATGTATATGCTACAAATGCCCAAATGTTCGGACAAAGAGAGGAGCATGCAGAAGACAAGAAAAACACGGAGCTTGATGCTGTCTAGATGATGACACGGTTTTTATTAAAAAGTGCTACCATATTAACGCTAGACCACTGCACAGGTAGAAAGGAGGTGCTTGAGGGCCAGTGAACACAGAATTTTATCAATGTGTCACAATTACAGAAACACCTGTGCTAAATAACTTGTTGATCCACGGTGAAGAGTCAGTGCTCAGTAGCCCTCAAAATTTCTCATTTCTTACCTGGGATGGGGTGGTCTTGTAGTTGAGCAGAACTTCCTAAATGTTTTTCTTTCCTCTCCCTTAGGAAGTCTGTCACATAAATGCACAGTGCCTAAATTGCCACCTTCCCTGTCTCAACACTTTTTCTTTTGTTTTGTGTTCTTCTACAGTGAAAGATGTTAGGAATCTAGTAATAAAAACACATGATAAAACAGCATCACTGGGGAAATCTCCATCTGAGAAACACAGGGACAAAGTCCATACGCAAGCAAACTTTCCATTGATTATGGCATATATACCTTATGACAAAAGACAAAAGGTCTTCTTAAAGTTGTACTTGCCTAATTAAGGCAATTCCTGGTTCAGCTGGTGTTCCTAATTTAAAACTGATGACTCAGTGGTGATGGTCAGCTGCTTTAAGCTGGGTACCTGTCAAAGGATTTGCCTAAGCAGTGGCCCAAGCAATGTATATTTAAATGAAATAAGGATAGAATACAACAGTCATTTGAACAACTACATATAATTGACCAAAAAAATGAATCACTGAAAAAGGTGATGCACTTACAGTGTAAACTAATAAACAAATAACGTACAGATTGCCAACAGGACAGTCTGCAGCAGAGCAGAACTCAGAGAATTCAGCTCCCATTTGAATTCATGGGAAAGCAGGGACTTTTGAAACTGCTAAGTTAACCAAAAATATATATTGTTAAAGCCAAAGAATTTATTTTTCTGTTTGAAAGTCCCTGTTTTGCTATACAGGGGAATGCGTTCTGAATTCTCTGACTCTTCAGCATCATAAAATCTAGAGTGCCTGCTTGGGGAGGTGTCAGGAAAATACTGGTTCCCATTCCAGTCTTACAGTATATTTACACTGTGACTCACTGAAATACTAAAGGAGCAGCAGATATTATAATTAACCTCTTCAATTTTTCTCTTAAGAAGTATCTGGTTCAATGAATTGTCGATCAACTGTCTAACTTTCTGCTGGAATGAGGGTTAATCTGGACAGATAAATGAGCTTCAGTGAAAAGAAGAGACAACAGAAGACTCGCGATATGTAGAGAATTGTAGAGAAGACTCTACGATAGTAAATATTAAGTATGCCTCACGTAACAATGATGTTTCAAATGCACTGTGGCTGCTTTTCAGCTACATCGGTCTCCTCTTTCTGAACTACTTGCTCAAAGGGCTATATGATTATAGGTGCAATTTTATGTCCACTCCTGATTTACAGGAGCACTTTTGGTCATTGGAATTAATTCGCAGACATGTAAACTTCAAGATCAAAGAAGTTAGGCATGTAACTATTATTGATATCATTGGGTCTTAGGCACCTAGAAATGAATTAGGTGACCAAAAAATGAATTAGGTGACCAAATACCTTTACTAAAGGCTAAAATTTACCTTTACTGAAATGATCTGAACTGTGCATCAACACAGAAAGCCACAGCTAAGTGTTTGAGATGTTAGCCTTTTATCTTAGAATTTCAACTTTTATAAATGTAGGTCTATCCATAGTCCCCAGTGCTGCAGCTGACTGCATTATTTATTATTTATCATTATTAATTATCACAATGCATTATTTATGCCATGCAATAGGTATGCACAGTATTTTGCCAAGAAACATCCCTCAATCTCTCATTTATTAATTTCCAGATTACTGTTACGCTGTTTGATTTGGAAGTGAATCAAAACATACCTAAATATTAAAATGAGTGATATTAAAAAACATCTGAAGGTCTCATATTTTCAGCTGTGAGGGTCAGGTGGCAGTTTGGGAGTCCCCAGCAAGATAGCTGCTTTCTGAATCAAACCATGCTCATACAGCAAAAAGAAATGTGCAGTCCTTGCCCTCAGCCCAGTGCCCTTAAAGCACCTCCCTGGCTCTTCTGAAGTCACAGCTTAAAAAATAGTGCCTTGGCTTCACCTAAGGGTTACTAGTTGAACTACTCTGAATTAGCTTACTGTAGGCAACCACTTGGTGGTATTATGATTTCTCTTATGCTTATTATTTGCTAAACTATACCCAGCATTTCTCAACAAGAACAAGGCCCACTATATTGGACTCCACACATTGTAACTGTATGTAATACATACAGTTACAGTAATGTGCCCAGAAGCCTCTACAGTATTTTTAAAGGTTGGTATTAAACAATGAATGAATATAGAAAGCAAACAAAAACCTCCAATAACAGAGGATTTTTGAAACTGCCTTGTTTCTGAGATATGACTGCATTTCTTCAGCTCTTCTGATATTCTTATATTGCAACTCAAATAGCTCTTATCTGTAAATGAGCTTATGAATAACAAGGCTAAGCCTCAGAGTTCTGGAGGTGTGTGAGGCCTCAGACAATTCAAGGTCATGGGTTGAACGTAGGTTGGATGAAGAGCCCTAAGCCTTAGGCCTCCACAGCTTGCACTTATTACTTGCTCTTACATCACAGCTGTGCTAGTTAGTGACTCCTTTTTTTTTTTTTAACTAAGTATAACACAGTTGTAAATACAGAGAGTTCCTATTCCAGAGATCTTACAATGCACAGATATGTAGTAAGCTGGTCAAACAAATAATCACAGCAGATTAAACATATCTACCAAACTAAATCACACTTTTTATAGGCAGAGCAAAGCAATAATCAACTGTATATCTTCACCATCAGAAATCAATATCACTATCAGAAATCCATATACTAAAGTGGAGGTGAACATTCATTTTTTATTTGCTTATCTGAATATCTAGTACATAGAATCCAAACAGGCAGGATTTTTCCTCCCATTAATATTTAATAGAGGTTTATTGAATAAAATTCCAGATAATCCACCTTTTTATTGGAACAATGATCACTTATGAGGCAATGTGAGACCCTTCCAACCTGAGCTTGTTCATCCAATCTGTGCTCCAAGATACACAGCTAAGAATAAATTTCAAAATGAAAAGAAGGTGAAAAACCTCAGAACAGCAGCTTTTGCAATTCGCAAGTAGTGCCAAATGCAGAACAAGAAGGCTCCACTTCTCGTTGGGGTTGTAAAGGTCAGGAGACAGCAGTGTGAGCTGCTGTCTTAATGCTGAGCAGCACATTTCATGTTTTTTGTTAGGTGCCCTGTACTGTACAGCATAGCACCTAGTCAGGACCAAGGCAATTCCTTCAGGAGCGAGTGGAGAGAGCATAAACTGGTAAGGCCAGACAGAAGCATTTGATACTGATGGCTGATGTCAGATAAAGGTTGTCACCTACTGCGCTACGATTGCTTTGTGTCACTGCCTTCTGAAAAAATAAAATCTGAAAAAAGTGCAAGGTATTACTAGGTTCATAACTTCCGTAAAAGCTGAAGTCACCCTTCCTTTTAAGCAGGTGTAAATCAGGGATAGTGCTACTGAAATCAGTAGTGCTACAAGGATGTAAAACTATTCAGAGATCAGATCAGTGATAACACGATCACTCTGTGAGCTCAGTAGTTCATTCTCTAGCTCCAGTAATGAAAACACAGAGATGTGCTAAAGCAGCAGGGGTCCTTAAACTTCTTTATCATCTGGGATCACATCTTAATAGAAGGACTGACTGAGGAACACCTCCCTTCCCATTCTCCCATTTAAAGAAATCACCTCCTCTTCCACTTCCTATCACGTATCCTCCCTGTGGCAAAGCAATAGCAATTACAGGAATATTAGGGAAGTAATTAATGTATTTTAGCTGTCTTTTAATGAAATTCAGCAGCTGAAAAAAAAGGGAGAAGAGCCAATAATACGTAACCTGTTAGTTTTACCACATGCCACAGTTTGGAAACCTTTGTACTGGAAGGGAAAGAAATGTGTGCACCCATTTAACACTATTATATTAGCATCTCTCACATACTGCCAGATGAGCAATACCATGAAAAGAGTTCGCATTTCTATAATGAAACCAATTCTTTATTAAGAGACCTGTTGAGAAAGATGGGGAAATTTCTGTTAACATTACGGCCACATGGACACATATTGATTTTCTTGAACCTCCTTCAATCTCTTCCCTCTTTCAACTTAGGTTCTTATGTGCAGGTCCCATTGGACTTGTCCTAGGCCCGTCTACCTGCCTCTGCAGGTCTTGTGTAGCAATACTCTGCCAGAAGATGGACAGTAGATGGTCAGGTAGCTGAATGGCTCACCTCACACTCCTGTCCTCAGGAGTGTGTCAGAGCAGGCTTCTCACTGCACCACTCTGACAATTATCCTCGGCAGCTGACAATGGAGAGGGACTTCTTCACAATCATCTCTTTCTGTTTGCCCTTAAGTAAGCGCCCTTAAGTATTGTCCCTGGGCTGCTGATCTGCTCTCTGCTTATTTTAATTGTTGTCATGAAGCATCTTTGTAGACTTATCACATCCTTCTTCAAGATCTCTGATGGATCCATGCTTTTCAAGTGCTGCACTTGATGATCTATTTCTACCTTCCCAATGCATTCAAGTTCCTTATATCTGAGAAATATGCCCCTATCAGTTGCTAGAGTGTTGGCTAGGACCATGCCTCCTCTCTCAAATGTGTTTGGTGTTGTGCTGTGATTAAACATATGCTTTGCTCTGCCCATCAGTGAGTGACCTCCTTTCCTTTTCCACCAGTGAATCCACAATATACATTTCCCATTGGAGTCCAAATACTTTAAACTGTATGCAGCCAGCACTTGGTCATACTTTTTCAGCCTGATATCATGGCTTCCAGTGTTGCTAGAAATATCTTGCAGCCCTGTTTACACCACTCCATTGGGACTTCAGTCTAATAGTGTATCTGTAGATGGCTGGCTGCTTTCTTCTGTCACTCATGGTTGTTGAGTCTCTGAATCTGTTAATAGCTTGTTAGTAGATAGCTTGCTCTCCACTGGACAGCTCCATGCTCTTAGCCTCCACAAGCATTGCTACTTTTTTTTCTTTTCTGAGAGATATGATGTTCAAATGTTACATGGTTATTTCTCCTCTTCCTGCTTTTTTGAGGCTAAGCACTTTCCTTGTGTGAGCACTGCCTATCTCAATATTTACACTGGACTACACGGGCAATACTCGATCTTTCTCCTCTCTTTCTTGAATGAAGAATGTGAGACACAAAGAAATTACTGATATTATTACTGATATCTGTCCAGCCTTTTCCAAGCACAGGCAGCACCCCACTGCTCACCTGGAGGAATCAACAGAACATCTGCATCACTCATGCTCATCTACTGCAGGCCAAAAAAGATTTTCATTGCCTTATGACAAATTCTAGGCGTAATAAGAGATGACTACCACAGGCAACTATGATATGAAATGGATAGAACAAATCCAAAATAATTCTAGAAAGTGAATTGTGCTGCTTTTCTGCTCCTCCCATGTTATCTGTATTTATCAGTTAATTACCTTCTCTTGTCTCATGTGGATCTTACTGACACCATACTCATGTACAATATACACTACTGGCCTGTATAAATGAACTATCTCTTTATTAATAGAACCACTTACTGAACAGCCACAACTGTAATATTCTCACTGTGATACCATGGTTGATACCATGGTTTCTCTTCCATATTCTTCCATCCTGCAACCGGTACGTGTTTCCCCACTGCATGCTTCTCGCATGCTTACATGGAGTCTGGCACATATGCTACTTGAGTGATATTTACCTGTCCAGATGTCTCCAGTGTCAACAACTAGAACTAAGCTAGTACAGACACTGTGAACACTGAGATGGATTGAAAACTGGATGAACTTCAAGGACTTAAGGTATTGTGATCAATGACACAAAGCCCCTTTTCCATAAGGAAAGGACTGTGAAGTTAGTTAAGCACTGGAAGAGTTTGCCCAGAGTGGCTGTGGGATCTCTGTCCTTAGAAATATTCAAAGCCTGACAGGGCAAGGCCCAGAGGAACCTGCTGTAGCTGAAACTATGCTCAGCAGGCGGGTTGGAGAAGATGATCTGCAGAGGCCTCTTCCAGCTTCAGCAATTCTGTGATTGTCTGATTCAGTCTACACCCACTTTGTAAGAAGAAACAAAGTGCTGTTCCTCTGAAATGGGAGCAATAATACTGCAGAAAGCCTTGTTTCCTTCCCTTAACTTCAAAGAGTACCCACATATCTAAGCACATCTACAATGTAAGTAGTCATTCAGGAGGATTGAATCCTACTCTTTAAGTACTTCATGCATTTCTTCCCCTTTCTCAATAGCACAAAGTAAAAATGGTCCAGAGCAAAAGTTAAAATGGAACCATTTAAAGAGATGGTGTTTCAGGTACCATTGCTAGCATTAGTCCATAGGACTATTGCCAGACAAGGGTGACTCAGCTACTCAGTGCAGCAGCATCCTCGTTAGCACAGGAGAGATTCATTTCCCCTGGCCTGTTGCCCTGTACCAAACTTCATCCAGCTTTGTTCCCGTGGAGTTCTCAGTGTCTTTTTCCTGAGAGACTGGGTATCTTTCTAAAGGAAAGATCCCTTCTTCTGACCTTTCCAGCTCTGAGAGTGTTAAGGAGCTTTCATAAATTTCAAGGTGAGTGTTCTACTCTTTATATCAGTCTTCTGCAGTTTGCTTGCCTAGGCTTCCCTTATGCTCCCCTCCAAGCCAGCATTGCTGTGTGAGTGCTTTTAGCACAGCATTCCTAATACAGAGCTCACTTCCAGCTGCTGCAAGTAAGTACAAATTTTCTCCTATGCTTCAGTATGTGAGCAAATTGCCTTATCTGCATGGGAGCTCAGAAAGGAGTTCCAGAAAGAAATGAGACATTCCACTACCACTCATGCAGCTGAAATAAGCTTTTTTAAATGAGTCAGGACTCTTTTTCCAGTCTTAAATCTCAAGGCCGTGCATGATTTTGCCCTCTTAGTTTGATGTCCAAATACAAACTAAGACAACAGTGAAGTTACGTGGTTTCTCCTAAGGGTCTCTACCAACACAGACATTTTCAGAAAGCAGCTCTCCAAAAAACAGCATAAATACTTTTAAGTAGTTGAAAGGCTGTTATCAGAGACTCTCAGTGGACTATAGACAAACCAGCATAGAGCTGAAACAGGAATTAAAGTGTTAGAATTTATTATTATTCCAAGTCATCTGTTCTCTCTTCTGGCGTAGCATTCACCAGTGGTCAAAAACATAGAATCATAGAATCATGGAATGCTTAGGGTTGGAAGGGACCTCTAGAGATCATCTAGTCCAACCCCCCGGCACAGGCAGGGTCACCTAGAGCACGTGGCACAGGACTGCATCCAACCGGGTGGATGCTCTTACATGGTATGTAAGAGCACACCTTTTAGAGTGCCAGCAAACAAGCCTGTTTGTTAACAATAATGACACTTCCTGAAAGAGCACTTACTCTAGCAACAACACATGAGGTACCCATGATAACAATTGCATTAACACCTAGGACACACAGCTAATATTTCAACCATACCAGTCCTGACACCTCCCTCCTAAAGCTTCAAGCAAATACCAGGGACTGCGGAGAGAAAGAGGAAGATGTGATGAACTCCAGTCCAGGCCAATGACACACAGTAATGCTGTGCTGCTCCCTCTTGCTATCCCCATTGCATGGGTTAGGTCTGCGGTCTGTATGTTAGCACTGTAGAGAATTTGGGCTCAGCACTCATATTTTACCATCATGAGCTGCTGCCTACAAGGACTGCCTGCATAACAATGTATAACAGTACTGTTCTTGCTGTAAATCATACTTTCTTGGTGAACTACAAGGAAGACAAAATCCTCATGTCTCTGAATGTATGCCTTTTTCATACTGTGCCACTGAGATATTTATAGGGACAAGCTGTGCACTTGGTTATAAAACAATAGACTCTGTGCATGAAATGGACATTGAATGTGAAGTCAATATCATTTCCCTTCATCTTACTTATTTTGGATTTTTAAAGAGCAGTCATAATGATACCTTACCATGGCTGGGAGGCAGAGGCAGACTGGCATGCCGCTCTGTCTGAAGAATCCTATATCCTTTGGGAAACTGGCCAGTGTTTCAGAATATAAAAGCAGTGCAAAAACTGATAACTCTTTAGAAAAAGGTCCCAGGGAAGGCCTCTCTTCTTGGGAGCAAAGCCAAATATCCAGCAGGACCAACTCTTCCGCCCACAAATAACTTGAGGTCAGAGACATGCCCTAGAAAATCCATCTCTGGGGGAGGAAATAGCAGCAGGGGCTCTTCATAACCAGCAGCCACCCGGAGAAAGAGATAAAACACAGAGCTGACAGAAGAAGAGTCTGTGAGAGGCAGCAGAGCACAGAGTCAGGAGCTGTGTGCGAGACGGCTGCAAGGCAGACACAGGAGTGGAAAAGACAGGCCAGCGAAGTGAAGTAATTAATCATCTCTGAGGAAGCACCCAGCAGAGACCCAGGCATTAAAGATGCTTGGACTCCAGTGAGGGCATGAAGAAGCCACTCCCATGCTACAGGAAGAAGTGAAGGAAATAAAAATAGAGGGACCAATCCTTTTCTCCAGGCATAAATACTGGGCAGATGCTGAGCAAGCAGGGAGATCCCAGAAGACACAGCTGGTTATGAGAAGCATTTGGGCAGCAGCGGTGGCAAAGCCCTTCCCATGCCAAACACAAAACAGAACAAGTAGAAGTAAGTTCTGCCTCTCCAAGCCAGTCCTTCATGACCCTCTTCAAAAATACCTTGGCAAGGCAACCTTTTTCACCATCTGCTGGGGGAATTTACTCTTCCAGTTGGGGAGACTGGGCAGCCCAAAGCCCAGCCCCATCTTCAGCTATTTGTCGAAAGTCAGTACTGCTGTGGAGTACTTTTCTTTGAATAGAGTCTTCACATCCAGCTGCTACAAATCAGTACAAAACCTTTAGTCACTGGGCTGGATGCTAACATCTAGAAGTAAGAGAGTTTAAGAAGGGGATACATGAAAGTCTGATGGAAAAGGATGGAAGGAATTATTCCTAAGAACCAATGTGAGGGGTAGGTCCAATTAAATATATTGAATATTCCCTGTTCAAGCCAGCCTCTCAGACTTTCTGTTGGTTAACTCTTGAACATGTGAAGTAGAGATTTGCCTTAAGCGAGGTCTTCAAAGAGAGCACAGAAGCCTGTCAGTCAGCCAGAAGGAAGTCCTATGTTTAAGAGACAGAATGAGAGGTTAATAAGAGCTGGTGCTTGGCAGTACTGCAAATTTAATATGAAACACAGCTTGTCTGCTTAAAAGTTCTTGCTTTATAGTATAGTCATTCAGACCTATAACTGATTGAATCAAATGGGCACATCCAAACTTCCAATCCAAAGTCTGATTCAGATACAGTTCCAGCAAAAACTCCCCTTAAATGGAAAATGCCATGTCACCCCAGGTCCAAATGGTTCTTCAAATTCCTTTGAACAGTTTCTCACTGCTTTACCTCATGCTCATGCCTCTGTCAAACTACACATCTGCTACAGTAAGAAAGAAATTTCAGTGATTGCTCTCAGCATATTGGTATCCAAGTATATATCAAAAATGATGTTTTGTATCCCATTAATCTCTTTCTGAAGTTTTTGCTATTCTATTTATCTCTTTCCCCCTTCCCATAAAAAATTCACATGAGAACAGTAGTTACTTTTCTTTAGAGATCTAGCCATTTTCTTAGATACACCCACTTCCTCTGCAGATACTGCATAAGAGTTTCTACAGAGTTGGCCAGAAAGATAAGCAGATGGTGTTCAGACACAGAGTCTGTCTCTACATTGGTCCTGCAGTGTGAAGAGAAAGAAGGATTCGTCCATTATCTGATGATTTTTACTTTTTCCAGTCCACACGATTATAAACCAGTAGACTCATTTGTTCCTTGTTGGGAAGTGCTGCCCTCCTCCAAAGACTGAAGATGATTCCTGTTCACTTGGTGGATAGTGTTTTGTACTGACAGTCAGAGGACCACATCTGTGAGTCTTTGCTTCTTGCATAATTTCTAAGGAATGTATAAAAAGATCTTGTTATAGGAACCTTGCTTGAGCCTAAGTAAATTTCTCTCTGATTGTTCAGAGCAAAGCAATATTTCTCCGTTTTGATGAATAGCTTTCTTCTACCTCATAGTTCTTCAGTAATAACTGCAATATAATGATTCCTTTATATAACTATCAAGAATGTAGAGGGTATTGGGATTTCTCTGGATGGTGCAGAAAACATGCTTTACTATTGCTTTTCAGAGCTATATGTACATAGGGGGTAACTTTCAGGAGTGTAAAGCTGCAAGCAAAAACTGTCCAGGCTAGTCTGTGAATTTCTCCTTTTAGACACAGATCACACTTGAAAAATAAGTTTTCCCACAAAAGCCCTGGCCCTGAGAACTGATTGTCACTTCCCTTTTAATGCCATGGCTGAAGGGTCGGTTCTGCCAGGGCAGGGTGCTGTGCCGAGGAGCACAGCGCTGGGGAGCCGGCGGCTTCGCGCACGCTGCTCCCTGCTCGGCACAGCTACTCTCCTGGAGTGACACCACTTCAGACTCTAAGGGAAAAAGAGACAGCACAGCACTTTTAAGCTGTCATGAGGGAATAAAGTCTCCTTTCATTTTATGTTTTGTTATATAGCAGAAAAAATCTGTCACTTTGCAGGATGCTTGCAACAAACAGCTTTAAAAACTGATTAAGTGGTTCAGCTTTACTTAGCTTTTAATCACTCAGCAGCTGTTTACTCCACAATTCATAGGTATATTTATGTTCCCCTTTAGTTGAGATTGTCAGTTGTCTTCCTTTCTATCCCTTTAATCCACTGCTGAGCAGGACCTTACATGGTGGCTGCATAGATCCCTTTGCCGGTCAATATCTGGACATGAAAACTATTTATAAGCGCAGCACCTATTCCCAGGCCAGCACACAGTGACATCAGTGGTGCTGGGATGTGGCAGCCATGGCAAGGACCATGACTGGGACTCATGCTAACGCCTCAATGCTAGCAATAAGTTTACTAGGTCTTTCCTTTGATGGCTAGATGCTTCGAGGGCAAAAAAAAATTGCATGGTCACGTAGGAATCCAGAGTTACCTCTTTAACGTAACTGTGATTGCTACATTACATTGGAGGATGCTCCAGTAGCTTATGAGTAAGTTTGAGCTATTTCAGTACATGGAGGTAATACAGAAATGGTAAAGGTTAAGGCTTTGCAAGAATCATAAGTGCAGAGTCTCTGCAGGACAGAAAGGGAGCAGCCGGTTTGGCTTTCTTACATGAGCCTGAGATTCCTGTGCTGTGCTCTCTCATCTGTAAATGCTTCACATAATATGAGAGTCCCAGACATTTGACAATTATAAGTAATATAACTTCACCAATGGTCTAAGTCCTATTTTGTCATATGGAATAACAAGCCAATGACCTACCATAATTATGGATGTCTCTATCTGGTTGTCATATTCTGAGTAGTGACATGGTCTTAAAAATACACCATATCCCCCAGTCGGAAAGGAAATCCCAAGAGCTGACAGTTTGGGAAAATGAAGTCCAAATCGGTGCTGATATTTCACAAGGGAAGTCTTAATGTGACACACACTTGCTTTCAAAGAAATGAAGTATATCTTTTATATTAACATTGAAACCTGTGATTATTTCAATGAAGATCTCTTTTGCCAGTATTTTAAATGGAGAATGAAAGAATATGCAGATTTGGGGATTTTTTTTGCTTTTCTATTTTGAAAAAAATGCACATGCAAATTAAAACTGCATTTGCTATACAAGACTATAAGATTTTTGGCACATGTACTTAGCAAGCATAAATGTTGGCTGTATTTAAGTTCTCCTAGACATATATAATTAATGAAATACATTTGTGTATAGCCTCATTTTGTGAGCAGCCTAAATTTAGACTGCCTATCTGTTTGCAATGTAAATCTTCATTTTGGTTGGCATATTAAATGTTAATGCATGTGCTAATTTTTAGTCTCTAACCTTAAGGCAGGTCACACGTCGCTTTATTAAAATAAAAGAAACAAAGGAGATTAATTTAGTCACTGGAGTCAACAATTAAAAGTACATGGGAGTTTGGACAAAAAAAGTAAGGAAATGATAACTTAATGGCAAAAGGCATGTCCTCCAACAGCTAGGCACCATGGTGTGATCCTTATTTACTTTTATAGCGCACCCCATTGTGCCTATGTGTTGGAAGACATATGTCATGTTTCATCCTCAAGGGCCTAAGTGTGAATTTCCTGTTATTTTTTTCACAACTTTAAAAGTTGTTTCAATGAAGTTTTTGTTGGAAGAACTTTAGTAAAATGTGTTTTATATACTGTCTGTGGCTAACCGGGAAAAATTGCAGCCCCAAAGGAAAAGAGCGAGGAAAGGCTGCAGACCGAAGGAAAGGAAGGAGAGGGCTGGGAATGGAACGGATCTTTCAGCCTGGGCTGCAGCAACAGCCGAGCTCCTTGCTCCGAGATGGATCTGCTCACAGCAACTGGAGGAAATCTGCAGCTGCCAGGAACCCTGCAGAGCTTTTCCATCCTTTTCCATCAACCCAGAGGGAGAAATACCTCCTGGGCACACAGAGACACACTTCCGCTGGCTCCTCCAAGGCTGCTTTTGTTGCCCTTTTCATGTCCAAGCTACTGGGAGTAAATGTGTGGGCAGCAGCTGGGGTCATGCTGCCTTCATGGGAGCAGACCGGGGAGAATACCTCCCAGGTGAACTCCACAGATCGCTGCTGCTCTTGTCTCCCATGCAGAAGCAGCCCACATGGAAACTTCTAGCTCTATTTCAGGTAGGAAACTGGGAGACTCCGTAAAATGCAGCTTTTTTTGGAGCAGTGAGAGCTCATTAGTGCCTTGATTTAGTGTAGAAGCAAATGGTAACAACTGTTTTAAATTCCTAAATATTTCTTCTTCCTAGGGTTTTCACTGGAAATTTCATAATTGTCAGCACACTTTTCACTCACTTTCTACGGTCTTTGAAATCCCCCTCTGGTTCCTTAGAACAATTTCTCTGATACACAATTTTTCCTCCAGATTTGCCAAATATAGCAAAGGAAGACATGGAAGCAGTGCTTACTGAAATATAAGGCTTCTGCTTTGCAAAAATTACATAGCTAACTTAGTGAACAAAACTTCACCAATAAAGCTTTTCAACACCAAAATTCTTCACAAATGCCTTTTAAATGTTTCAAATTTGCTCGAATTAGGCTGTCACTTTGCAAATGTTCTGTGAAATTTTAGCAGCAATTACTACTAAGCAAAATGTTTCAAAGAGAGGAATTCTAAAAAAAACGAACAAAGATGGAAAGAAATAATCTTGCAACACTAGCTTTGCCATCAGAGCTGTCTTGCGCTTTAATCACAGGACTCTGCGTGAGAAGCCATGGTGTGTAATGGAGTGGACACAGGAGTGCTGCGTCTCCTCATGGAGTCTGACTCTGCAAAGGTCACTTCAGCTCTTTCTGATTCCTTTCCCATCCTTCATGTAGATGCCCACACGTAGGTAGATGGTCTACTTGTTGGCTCAAGACTGTTCCTGACTACACTGGTAGAGTATCTTTCACAGCGGGGTGAATTAATAGGAATAAATAAGTAAGAGCACATTCTCTGATGGAAATAGAAGCGAGGTATCTAATAATTTTGATGTGAAATGTGCTTCTGTATGTCTCCTGTCTTACAACACAGAAACTACTGGTGAGCATTGATGTTATCACCTCCATTTTAGGGTTCGTTCTTCTAAAGGTGACCATGCTCCATGATATCTCATAAGCAAGCCACAGAGGCAAAGCATTGAGTCTGAATACAATAGAATATCTGCATTCACATCAAAATTGCTCATCCTGTGGCTAATTAAAAGTTTTCTAAATAAATGCTTCATTATGTTGCCTCCAAAATATGTTGATATCTATGACTTTGACTAGGTGGCATAAACTACAAACAGTAACAGCCAACACTGAGAAAACAAAAGAAGTATAGGTAAAAAAAAGAAAGACAAAAAGAGTCCAGTGTCTTCTTTGTGAAATGCCAGTTCCAATCTGTGCCAAGCCAGTGGTAAATTACCCACCTGTTTTCACTTACTTAACATTAAAAAACACTTATACATCATTACACTTTTGTATCATATTAGTGAAAATGAATGCTAGGGCAACATGAGGTAAACATTGCTGATGTGGAAGACAGTTGTTCATATACTCTAATAATAGGATTAACTATGGCAGTGACAGATTCACTGTGATTCTTTGAACCTCAGCTCACCAAAAAAGCCGAACAGCAAGGCAGAAACCTGCTAGGCCAGGATGTGGTTTTGACCTTCTTTTTTTTTTTTTTTCTGAGACCATTGCAACAAAGCAGACACACTGACTTAAAATGGCCTGTCACCATCCCAAACAGCAAAAGCTAGATCCTGAGAAGCAAAAGCTAGATCCTGAAGTTCCTGTGGATTTGTTAACTTTAGTACTGTTTTCTGTTTCTTATAAATCTTCTTTCATTAATACAGTTGAAAGTAAGATAAGGAAGTGGCTCGTTTAATGGACCACTTACAGCAGTTCATACTCACTCTGTTAAGCTGTTCAGCACTTCAGCATGTGAAGTTTGAAATGGCAGTGTCCAACTTTTAGAGCAGAGTGCAATAGGCTTGATCCAAAGCCCACCGACACAAGCTGAAGGAGTCCCATCAAATTTGTGAGGTGTTTTATTGGCCTCTCCTGCCCATAAAACCCAGAGCAGCACGGGAAGCAGTGAAGAAGGGGTTGACATCTGGGACACGGCGCCGCTGGGAATTGCTCAGTTGGAACAATGGGAAGTGCCGCCTCAGATGGCTGGATCACAGCACAGGAACCTTCTGAAGCTGTGACACGCAATGGCCAGGCGCTTGCTTGCCGCCCTTGTTGTCCTTTGGGTGCATCCTTTGACATGCCGCATGATGCTTTGAAGGGCTGAAGCTGCTTAGTGCTATGGAAGTCCACAGCCCTCCCGTCTTAAACTCCGGAGAATGACAAAGACCCATGCTTTACATTTCAATGGTCTCTATACCTGGAGGGCAATTCTTTCAATTTATTCCCAGCCAAGGCATGTAAATAAAGTGAAACCAAGATTCATCCAAATCTATGCATTTAATAATCCAGTAAAATGTGTGCTGGGATACTAGGTTTCCACAGATGAGTGTTGCACAGACACTTTGCTCAGATACATGCTTATTTATTGTGTTAAACTTAAAGGGAAAAAGATAACAATAGAATATAACTGAATGGAATTAAGTCACATAATCCATTTCTTCTCATTAAGACTGGTCAAATTTCTCTTCTGCAGGTTATTCACAGTTTCTCTGCCTCCACGTCCTCATAGCGATCACTATCAACACAGCCCACCAGCACTTGAAGACATTAGGAGGGCCAAAAGTGACGTGAGAACTGACTAAACTTCCGAGGCGCATGTAAGAAAGTCAGCAGACAGTTGTGGGGTGCTGTGGGGTACCTTGCTGCTCCTCCTGTCACAGCAGTGCTGCTTCCCTGCAGCGGTGCCCCAGGGCACCTTTGGAGAGGTGACTATGCAGAAGTCATTTCAGCAGAGAGGGCCACCGAGCAGGTCCCACACACCAAATTCTCCTGCAGCATTCCCAGATAAAACGGAGGGAAGGTTTTTGATTTCCAGACTCTGTCTTCAAAGTGCAAGGACTCTGGAAGGTTCAGACTAATCTTCAAGGAAAAAAAAAAAAGAAAAAAAAGAAAGCGCCTATCTGAAAAATGGAGAAGAGATAATAACACTTGTGGCTGTACAAGCAAAGATAACGACAAAAATAATCAAATCTCATGCTCCTGGGAGGAAACTAATTGCACACAAGGGTCAGGAAGACATTTTCATCCACTGCAGAGCACTGCACAGTTGGCTGCCGCATTGTTATTATGAAAGAGGAAAGTAGGAGGTGGAAGGGGGAGTTTGCTTTATTTATTTATTTATTTTTTCCTGAAAAGATGGAGGGAAAAGTAAGAGTCGTTCTTGTTTGCCCTTAAGCACCAAGTGCTGGTTGGTGTCAGAGGCATAATACCAGCCTGGATGAATACAGTATGGCAACACCGATGTGTCCAATGGATTGAGAAAGTGGGATGCATCTCTCCATGCGCACACATCTGCTATCCCTCACTTGTGAATGTTACTCCAGATGGTAATCAAGAAGGTGGTTTTATAACCCACATTAAGAGGACTGTCTGCTGACAAGTTATGTGTTTTCTTCCCCTGAGTACATGCTGTTAAGATGGATAAGTGCAAATGGTTGAAATTTGGTTGTTAACTCTGAATAATAATAATACTTTGCATTTCTATTGCATCTTCCATCCAAGGATCTCAAAGCACTCTGAAAACACTAATTAACCAAATTTCATCTCACTTCTGTAAAGCAGGTTATTATTATTACCAATTTTTACAGATAAAAAAGAAGCTTTGTTATAGTGAAAGCAAGTTTCCCAGAGTCACCTAAGAAGCAAAACCAGTCAGAAAGTGACGTTTATTTCTCAAAGCAAATTAGAAACATTGCATTAATTCCCTGGAAATAAATTGTTTTTGCTAGTGAATAAAGAAAATATCATACATTTTCAACTTTTGAAACCTCTTTGTTTTAGAAACAACTATAGACCTTGCACTTTTCAGTTTCTTGCTGAAAAACCGTAAAATTTCAATCAGGAATGAAAATACTCTGTGAAAAGCTAAGTTAGTCAAAGAAACAGTTTGATGATTGTGTTTAATTAATAACAAGGATATGGTGCAAACCCTGGTCAGCTTTAGTGCCAATTCCCATTCTTTTTGGCCTCATTAGAGAGTTTATTACTCGCTCTTTTGTCTCTCCTTGAAAAAAATGCAAACAATTTGTGAAGACTAAAAGGCTTGTTTTCACATCGCTTCTCCATTTTTCTTTTTTTCTTCAAGTCATCTGTTTAAAAAGGCAACTGAAGACTGAGACTTGGTAGACAATAGGCTCATAACCTTGTACAAATGAGAAAAGGAGAGCAAGACTAAGTTTAGTGTCGTTTTTTGTCCGTTGAATAATATGAGTTATTTGATTTTCAGACCCAGAATCCACCCTTAAATTAGAGGAGGACGTCGTGGTCCCATCAAAGAATCGAAGACAAATTCTGCTAATCCTTCTGAGAGGTGAGGCGATGGTAATGGGGGGTAAGGAATGAAGTGTGGGTGGGCAATATTGCCTGCTCATTTCCTCGGCTTAGCTACTGATTGTCACTCTAGTGCCTTTGAGATGCCCATAAGCTTCCAGGGAGACTGCACTAAGGTACCGTAGCTTAATTATGTAGGCTGCTATTTACTAGGTTTCAGCTGAATCCATCAAACTAACTTTGCTTTAACCTGAGCCAGATTTGATTATGAAGCCAATTTATTGACTGGTTTCTCCTTTGGCAATACCTCCTCTGATTTAGATACACATAGTTACCTCCTTGAAAAGTAGCAGTGTTATGAAACAATTTATATTTTAAAAAGCAGTGTTACATGGAACGTAATTTAAAAACAAACAAACAAACAAACAAAAAACAAAAAGCCTCTTGAATCTAGAATAATGGCTACCTGTAAGGCAGTAGCTCACTTGAGAGATTTTGCTCAAGTAACTTATAACTATCAGCAGAACCCCCTAGGGAATTGCCGCTGTTTTTGCAGAAGCTGTTTGCAGTGGAATAAACAGACAAGTGCTCTATATATCATTTTAAGTAAGACAAATAAAGTTCTGCTTCCTCCTTACAACGATGTCATTGTCACTTATATAAGAATAATTCTGTGTGACTTTTTATGAATCTTTCCCCTGTGCAGAAGTACAATGGCCTAATTTCCTATGCTGCGTATTATAAATAAACGTCCTTCTTCAGCAATCTATAGCCAAGCCGAAACGATCTCACACTGAGCAGAGCGGTTGGGAAATGCTGAGGCGCGTTCAGACACCAGCGATGGGTGGAAGGGACTCCCATCATCCTCGGAACGGGACATCTGCTCAGGATCCTTCCCTGCAAGGCCAGAGGGGGCAGTTTTCCAGCCATAGGTCCTTGCTTTGTCCCTGAAGCAGCCAACATAAAGCCTGGAGATGGCTTCTTGTGGCTGAAGAAGCCACCTGGGTTGTCATCGATTTCCCTTACAACTCATGGCATGGCGGGAAGACGGTCTCGTTTATTTTGGAATCTCAAGAAAGCAACATGGAGCATGTGGCCCTTGCGAGAAGGGAGGAGAGCACAACCCCCTGCATCCTGCACAGCCGCCCACTGCTATTGCAACACAGGAACTCTCAGATGGCAAAATCACGTTAAAAAATTAATAAAAAAAGCTAGAAAGTGTTATTCAAAATGTAATTTTAACACATTGTGAAGGGCTTTTAAGGAGAAATCTGTGTGGGGAGGGCTCTTATCTCTCTAAGGCTCCAGCTAATGTAGCTCGCTGCCCAGGGGAATGCCAGAGGGAGAGAAAATGGGAGAAATGATATTAAAATGGTGGGAACGTTATTTTATAACTTAAAAAAAAATATTTGTTTTCCCCAGAGTCTTTCAGGTTGGTTTGCTCTTCTGGCTGCATTTGATCTGCCAATAGCAAAGCCCATCTCTGCAGTGATTGCAGAGTTCTGTCTGATATTCCCTGTGTGTCGT
The DNA here is from genome assembly GCF_000705375.1 of Tinamus guttatus. The sequence continues at coordinate 235,332 of NW_010584003.1, read as the reverse complement.
GAGCATGGGGATTTCATTTCATACATCATTTCCAGTGAATACCCTCAATACAAAGCACAGAAGAAATTTCTCTCATGCACATATGCACATGCTCACCCCTGTGTGTGCACGCATACATGTGTATGTGTCCACATGAATCAAATCCTGCTTTAAAGAGAGATACCCTATAGCTCTGGTTAAATTCATGTGATAAATTGTACTCATCTTGTGTCTTTCTGTGCCTCACCTGCACTATCCTGTCTGCTAATCTCCACCCAGATTTGTTCTAATGTTCTGAACTGCTGAAAGTAGCTTCAAAAAGGTTACCATTAAAACAAAGGAAAAAGCAACTAGCAAAGTCACATTTCTTTCTCTTTCGTAAGTGGAAGCTGCCTCATTGCATCTCACCACCTCCAAAAAAATACAACCAACACAAGCCCCAGGATAAACATCATATTCTCAGTGACTCATTTAAGGTCGAGTATTTTATAGCCCACCAAGGTTCAAAAGGTCTGCTCAGCAGTGTACTGAAAACGGGAAATTTCTAATAGGGCACAGTCAAGCTTTTAGTTCTGAGGAGTCAGACCTTAATATGATACTGTTTTGCAGACTTCTACAATGGCAGAAGTCGTGTTTTTTCAGTCCCTTGAGTTCTGCACAACTGGACTGATGAAAATCAAAGCAAGGGGAAAGTCTCCTGATAAGTGGAGAAACAAAAAAACTACAACAGCTCTTCAAAATGGGTGTGCAGGGAGCAAATGGTGGCACTCTGTCATAGGAAAAATCTGTTTGCGTCTCCTGAGATTACTGTCATGGCTTCCTTGTTATTTCACTACTTCTAACTAGCCTGACCATCCTAAACTCACAGTGAAGATACATACCCTCAAATGTAGTTACCAAGACTCTCCTATGCTATTTTTAAAACATTTTCAAATCTCTGCATGAGAAAGCTCAATATGTCTCACATAGATTTTTTTTTTTTTAATCCTTAACTCCTGGTCTTTTGTTGCTTTATGGCATCACAAGCTGAATTGATAAGTAAGTCATCATTGCCTTTGCATATTAAGTAGGAGACTTAATTTACAGACCACTGGGAATCAAGGATAAAGAACTGGAAGGAAGCTGCAGAGTCATCCAAGTCCTCAGACACATGTGACTTATCCTCACCTGAGATAAATGAGCCAATGTGACTGGCCACTGCCAGGTTGTTCCCAAAGCCCTATCTGGTGTAGAGTGTGGGGAGACACTTGAGCAGTGAGTATCCCTGCTCTTCTGCAGGCTCTTGCCAGTCACTGTGCCAGTCACCGTGGTATGTGTCATGTCCCACAGTTTTCCACTGCTTTCATAGTGGCTTATCAGTTTAGGAGAGCAGGCCAGGTTCAAACTGATGCCTCCATTTGGTACACATGTGAAGCTATATCTATTCTTGCTCATGTCTTCAAAGCAGATATCTTCACTCTGGGTAGCCTATTTTAATACCCAGATGGTCTGTTTTAAAGAAAAAAAAATCATAGTTTCTAATCTAAACTTTTTCCTCCTTTGTTTGAGGCTGCTGCTTCTTGTTCTACCTTCTTGTACTGATGTGAAGAATTCCCCTACTTCATTAAATGTACTTCTACATAATGGTAATGTCCCCAGTGAGTGATCTCAGTATAAATCCAGCTCCTCTGATATTTTTCCATATGTTTTATACTCTGATCTCTGTATCACTTTGGTGGTTAATCTCTGTGTGTCCTCCAATGCATTATTTACACACAAGGAGGTTCATAAAGTGTTTTGGATTGCATCATCCTACATTTACATAGTTACCATATCACTCCTGTCTTTATATAGACTTCTTTTTAACCACATAAAGAACAGCACTGCTGTAATTTACCTGTATTACTACACAAGCACAGGTTTCACAGAGCAGCTAAAATAAGACTCTCAGTCTCTGTCACTCTTTACTAGATATCTCCCCTTCAGCTCTATCTTTATCTTTTATTTACACTCCAAGAATATTACATTTGTTGAAATCACTGTTCAAAGTGCCTATCGTGCTGTATTTTTGAGTTATCTCTTTGTTGGTCACTAGAATAGTGCATACACCATTCCTGAGATATCGTGAAAGTTAACCTGCAAAACAAGTACATGACTATATGACAAGTGACCCTGATTGAAAGGGTGGCTGTGGAAACTGATTACACAGCAAACTGCCCATCTGCACAGGCTCAAAATAACAATATTTAAAAGATTATTTATTTTTATTATTATTTATTGCTGTTGAATGCATTTTCCAACAAATTATTCATAAAATTAATGGCTTCAACTAATTCTTGTTTCTCTCAAGCTCGTCTGTGAAAAACAGTTCTTCCATTGATTCAGGAGGAAATGTAAAGGAATGGATGTTATCTGAAGCAAATTGACTGCCACAATCTTCTCAAAAGCACAGATCCTTGAGCCAGTGGTAACATAGTGAGTTTCTGTATAAATTCACTCTTCATAATACATCTGTCAGTTTTTCTGTTATTAATGCAGCGTTGTTCTGTAGCTTTTCAAAGATGTTCCTAAAGGAACCTGTCACTTGTCTCCATGCTAAGCATTCCTGACACTGACTTGTTGGCCCAGAGAGTCATGGTATGAGTACGTATTGCCCTGGCTCTTTCTTCAGCATCTCTGCTATACATTGAGGGGCCAGAATATCTTTTTATATCCTCTCAAAAAATAGGACTTCACAGGTCATGTAGCCTATGTCCCAGGAGTAAAGGTGCCACATCTAATTTCCCATACCTAAAATGACTCCTTTTCCAGAGCTCCAATTTTGCGGGAACTCTGGATTTGAAATTAACCTCTTACATTGATAGCAGAATCACCCAGAGACTTTGCAAAAGGGCTCACAAACTAATTACTATTTACTCTGCTTAACATGAGAAGTGCTCGACTCTAATGAAACAAATAATGTCTACTGTTGGTTCCCTGGCCCCTCTCGGGTATATTTTCAGCTTAGACCAGATGTCATTTAAGACCAATTTCTTCACTTTTTTTTGGATGGGTACCCTTCTAAGTCATGGAAATCTGTATCTCTCCTCAGCAGTCAGCTTTCTTCTCCTTGAGATAGTTTTGCAATTAGAAATCTCTGTCCTATGCAAGCACATCCCTCTGACTCTTTTTCTGCCCAAAGCCTCTGTGTGTCTGCAACATCTATCTGAGACTCCCAGGCTGGGGTTTACAGTGTAAAAGCATTTAGAGCTACTGTTAGCTCAACCCACACCCTTCACCTTCAACCATCGTTTCTTCCCCCCACTCCAAGGGGTGCCATTTTTCCACTGTCCTTGTACAATCGCTTGTGGGACTAAACTGTCAACTGCATCAGGAAACTCAACCGTGTTTTAACCATTCTGCTTAATCCCCCTCTCCATCAAAAATAATAATACTAAGTGATAGCTCTGGGATCTGTGCTTTTAAAATTAGGTATGAACGATTCAGTAATTTTTTCTTTTGCTTGAAGATTTTCCACTCAAAACACCGATATTCTCTAGAAAGGCTCAAGAAAATTAATGTTTGTCTAGAATTGGAGGTAATATCAACTCACGTGCCAGGAGCTTGTAAGTAACAAACTGCTCAGAGACAGGCAGGCAGGTCCTAACCCCTGTCTCCTTAGCACAAGAATATGAGACTATATACTGCAGAGGACAACTGTAGTACACAAGGAGTCACACAATATATAAATCAAATTGAAGTTCCTAAGAAATTTATGGAAAGGGAGGTATGTGGCGATATGAAGAAATGGCTTTGCAGAAAACTACATTCTTATTACAGATTTCCATACTGATTTGGAATGTAACTTAATTAAAGTCTCCCTACCTGATTATGATCTCAGGCTAATTTTACACTGGCATAATTCCATGAACTGTCATGGAATCAATATGAGTGTAATTCAAAAAGGGTTCAAGCCCTGAACACTTTGGATTGCAGGATCACTGAACAGATGTCTATATGTATTGTGCTGTATACTATGCTTATATTAGAACACTTATGATTTCCTGTAGAAAATGGATTACACGAGGACCCTCATTCTAGAATAAGGTACTCAATGTTATAATAAGCTTTTAAGTATCACATTCAATGAATCCATCTCTTATCTCTTTCCTTCCCTCTCCTTTTTTTGTTGTTTTTTTTTTTCTTTCTTTTTTTAAGATATAGTCTTTTTCTCTAATATCCATGCCCTAGGTGAAAGGGAAAAGTCTTTTGGAGGTCCGGATAACCCTGAAATGTGAACTGCTTTCCGGAACCAGCAGGCAGTCTGACACAGTGGTCCTGAGGATGTGGACTCCCTCAAATCATTTTCAAAGGCTGTCACTGGAGCCTCATGATAAGTTTCCTGCCAGCATTGTAACCTATTTTACTAGTGGCCTCGTGAAAATGAAGAGTGTGGATACAGGCAGGGAGATCTGCCCAGGCAATCACAGCTGGGTTCCCACTTGGTTTAACGAGTGGATGCACTTGGCATATAAGCGTATCTGATGGGAATATCCCGATTTGCTTTTAGTGCAATTTAACCTGAGGAACCAGCAAGCAAAGGAAAGACACAGAGCCCAGCTGGGCATCCAAGGGAACCAGAGCCTCAGCAATAAGTGCCAGGGTAACTCCAACAAAACAATTCTGCTTGGCACACGCATTTTGGCAAAGCCATATGTATTGTCCAGCGGACACAGCAAAATAATGGGATTATTGTATGCGCTTTAAGGGAAAATACCAGACAAGGATGTCCGTGATTTAGCAGGGCAGCTCCTCTGAGGGGATTCCAAAGAGTACTTTCAAGCAGAGATAAAAAACGGATCTGGAAATTTTTAAGAGAGTATATATGCAAAATATGCAAGTTTGCAACAAGGAGCTTGTTACCCTGACATTATGTTCTGGTGTTTCAAAATGATGTGAACGCAGAGCATTTCTCTTTGGTTCTTCTCAACCAGGAAAATGAAGTCGATAAAAAGATTCCCAACTTATTCCGTCACCTCACCAAGAAGGTTTAATATGAGACAAAATTTTTTCCGTAAGAAAACATCTTTACAGTAACTAGCAGGGAAAAAACATTCAGGATGGATACAAGCAAGCAAATAGCTTCAAACACTTACAAACAATTACAATTTGTGTGGAAAACAACTAAAAGTTGGGCCAGGCTGTCTGGGAAGGGCAAGACTCCCAGTGCAAGGAAATCGTTGTTCTTTTCCTATGTGTTAACTCTGCAGCTGCAAAATGCATGACTCTCTTTATGGAGAATACTCCACTCTATCTAAGACATTCCTCCCTTCTTACTCTTTTCCACAGTGTTTTTGTGCTAGCTCTGATAAACTATCATTGAGCTGGGAGGTTGCTACTTTGGGGGCAGGAAAGCACATAATACCATGACAGTGTTCATCCCTAAATGTCAGCAGATCTTTGGTTTAATGCATCACCCCTCAAACAGTGAGAATGTCTAACAATGCGGACTACATATTTTGCAATTTACTTTCCACTAATTCAGTTTATTTTCTTTTCTTTCGTGGTTGAAGATACTCTTCACATAATCTTCACTCTGATCCGACAGGGAACTGAACTATCTTTGAAGCTCCCTGCTAATCTTTTTTCGGTGCAGTGAATGAGAGGTCATAGAAATATCATTGCACATCATTCATATGTTTTGTACTTACATATTTATATTGGTTGATAGTGCTCTCCCTTATCTCATGAAAAATTCTCATCTGATCCCAGGAGGCAAAGAGTGTCCCATAATGTCAGCTCACACTGGGATCTCAGTGCAAGTTCATATTTTTATATAGAGGCTTCTTGATTCAGGAAAAAACAGCTCTGGGTAACAGGAGGGCCAAGTTTCCTGGTTATCCATACACTTACCGACCATACGGCATGAAACGACCTGCTCTTTGAGCGGAAGTGCAGGTTGGATATTTTTCAGCACAGCGCAGCAGTTATTTTGTGCAAACACAGCAAGCTTCTGGTTCTTCACTCTCTGATGGAAGTATGCAGAGTGTCAGTGCACTAGAGAAAGAGGAAATTAATTTATATTTTGAATAGAAGTGGATATAAATTATGAATGCTTTTAGAAAAGATTGTTAGGACCTCATGCTTGGAAGGGAACATGTAACTACTGTTTGGTTTATTTTCTTCACTTTTTTTTTTGTCAAGCTAGCATAATACATGACACTTCAGGATTTAAAGATTTAAATTCCACTTCCTATCTATGCACAAACAAAGGGCTTTAAAAAGGGAAGGTAACTTTTTAGATTAAGGTCTGTCAGATTTTCCTCTGTAGATTTGGGAATCTGTATTTGATTTTACTGGACTAGTACCACTTTCTAAGGGAGACTGCTGCAATCCTACCTTGACTGGGGTTCTACAGATACTAGTGGCAGCACAGCTTAATTCCCAGGGCAAATTTCTTCTTGGAGTTCACTTAGGAATTAATATTGTTCATGGTGTCTATGTGCCATGTCCCCATTGTTAGCGTACATAAGAGAGCCCTCTAAATTGGTTCTCTATGGTACAAAAAGAAATGTGCCAATTACATGATCACCCTAGCTACTGAAGACTAATGGTGATATATTCTGTGGGCAGATAATCACTTTGATGTCAGGCACTGACATGGACACAGACACGGCACAAGGTTTTTAATATGATTTTGAGAGTCATGTGCAGTATAATAATAGTAGAAACTGCAGTGAAGAGAAAAGAAAGAATTTTTGGAGGAAGAGCTCTCTGTGCATCGCCATCATTGCAACTGCTTGTAATGACATCAGGTGCAGCACTGCACTGAACTGCACGTGCCCTGGGGATTTTTAGCCATGGATAAAGGGGCAATTTAGAAGTATATTTATTGTATTAATACTTTCTTCCATAAAGTCATCTTGACCAGTGCATATATCACTTAATTCAGTAAGATTTACTCTGTTATATAAAAGTATCCATTTTTGCCAGCATTTATTATTTGTGCTGTGACCAAAACGTACTGTAAAAGAACTTGGCACGGTGACAGACTCATTATAAAAACATGTAAAAGCATAGGGAGATCTTTTTACATGACATATTCTGATGCCTAATACAGTCTTAGGTGCTCACAACATTGCCTAAGTTCAAATAAAGCAATGACCACTTCAGGACAGCCAAACCATGTCACCCTGAGCCTTTAGACTGAGAGATGTTAGGCAGCCATGGTAAATGCTTAGTTGGGGTATCATGGCTAGTTCACTCCAGGGACAGTAGAGTTTGCAGGTGGTCCTGCTCACTTGGTGCTTTCTTCAGCTTAGACACCACAGCGGATACACGTGGTGGCTCCTCTTCAAGAAATGTGCAAACTAATGAGGTGCAACTACACAGCAGCAGATAGTAGTAACGAGGAGATGAGGGGGGCAAACCAAATAAAACCTATTTGCTCTCAATGCCAGCTTCTTTTCCAGAAGAGCTTGTTCGTGTAGATTTCAAGGAAGAAGAATTCAACCGGAGTTACAAGCCAGGAACCAACTGGAGTCCTAGAGATCATCGAGGTGATTAGAAAGGCTGCTATGGAATAGTATCTGGCAAACCTGTTTTAGTCAAAATGAGATGTGAGATCATCATGATTTTGCCGACATTTGGATTTATGCTGGAGCAAGAGAGAACAGAGAGTTCTGGCAATAGCATGAATGTTCTGTTCGATCTTTCTTATTGATGGATTTTGTGTGTGTGAAAAAGTTTCTTGTGTCATCCATCTACAATTATTACTGCAAACACTTTTATTTTGAGCTGTCTTTTTGAAAGCAGAGCATCTACATTTGAAAGCAATACTGAAACAGGAAGATGGTTCTCAATTGCAACAAAATCAAATATCAACATTTTAAAACTTTCAACAAAAAGGAATTTCTGCTCTTTGTATCGTTCTTTTCACTTGTTTATCAAATATAAGACACACTGTTGCCTTTTCTAACAAAAACACTACACGTGTGAATCTTTCCTAGAATACAAACAAAATTAAGACATCTATTAAAACTAAATTCCTCATTACAATTCTCTTCTTGAGGAGGAGTTGAGAGTCTGAACTGTGTTTGACAGATGTTACTTGCTTTTTTTAATGCACCACTGGGAGGTGCTACTACTGACATGCAGAGGTGATGAGGGCAGAACAAGGAAGGACAGCAAAGAAAGTAACTGGGAAAAGAGGAAAAGATGAGATCAAGCAGTTTGAGCTAGCTTTAAGACCAAAGGGAGGGCAATGGAAGAATATTATACCTTGAAATACGGCCAAAGAGAATAATTTTAGCAGTAGTACTAGGGTAATGCTAGAGAGAAACTTTGCAGATATTATGACCAGATCTAAGGAAGTGTGAATAATCATAGTATGAGATGCTGCTTACACCCATGCAAGCAACATAACCTCCCTGCTGCAGTGTCGAGGACAGGGTTTGGCAGAATTTACACACCTAGCTCTAAGAGCTCTCCAAACTACTTCTGTCTCTGGCTGCCACAATAGCAGGGGTGGCAGAAGTTGAGCAGTGCCTGCAGTCACTCAGCCCCTCACACTGACCCCTGCTCCACCACTATCCTAAAATGGGTCAGAATGGCTGCAGAACGGCTAAGGTTTTCCCATTCATCAGGCCAGGTCAAAGCCCAGTACATGCAAGTGCATTGACATCTGATGTGAGCACACTGACTGTTTGTGTAACCGCAGTGTAGATACACCTTTCGGGTATTTGGGCAAACTTCCGATGGCAACTTTTTGCTCTGTGCTGAGAAATCTTCAGATGACCATTCAGGGTACTGTACCTTCACCTTGCTGTCACTTTCCTAACCACCTGTCAGCCCTATCTGCATAGTAACTTACCTGAAATTATCAGGACAAAGACCTTCATAAAAGAGGTAAGTAAGTCCGCAGTCATCTGTTCTGCTTCAGTACTGAAAAACTCACACTCCCAGCAATAAATGTACAAAATCAGAGGACTACTGGAGTGAAGGTATACAGTGTAGATCATGCACATATTTTCTCATATCTGTTTTATGTTGTCCACAGGGCGAGCCCATTTGTTCCTTACTATAGCAGCAGTAACTCAGCTTCTGAAAAAACACATCATCCCATGTCCCATATCCAACTAAAAATATGTGCTGTATATAACTATTTGCTACTGACTGTTCTTCTAACTACTAGTTGAGATAGGATTAATGTCATGACTATGAAGAGCAAGGGTAAGAGTTTCTATCTGATTTGAAAGCATATGAAAGTGAAAAGAGAGAAGTCTTTAACAAACTTTCTGTCCACACAAAGACAATGTGATCGATATCTGATCATCACAATGTTGTTTAGGTATTACCTGCTAAGACTTGCTAGATAGCTAGGTACAGGATGTAAAATACAATAAAAGTGGTGAGAAAAAACTGAAAGAAAGGGAGAAGAGGAGGAAGCAAGAAGAGGATTTTCTTCCTAACATATTGGAGAGCTGCAAGGATAAAAGATTGACCTGGAAATGGCTGTAAAGTTTAGGAGCTCCTGTTTCAGGATGTGATGTTGCAGTGATGTTTTTACTCCACATGTTCCCTGTAGCTTAGGGGCATGCCACACACTTGTGAGAAGTTCTCCAGAGTGTTGATGCAGTATTGTGTCAGTAACTGAATGATTTGTTTTTCCTCTGGACATTGATTGAAGAAATTCTTATTACATTTTACAGCTTGCTTGGCCTTGGTATGAGAGTTAAGTCATAAATTGGACCATAAATTGGCCTATGCCAGAATCTACATTGAAATGACATCAAATACGTGTCATCATGCTGATATTTCAGGTAACAGCAAGAACCTGACATTCCTTGTCAACTTGATCAAATGCTGGACCCCCTAACATCTTTACCATGTGGCGTGCTCTCACAGGTATAGCAGGTATCTCCTATGATGATACTGCAGTATGCTGCAGTAGGAAAATAAATAAGGTTTGCAGACTAAATTGATTTGCTTCAACTTATTGCAAAGTAACAATCTCCACTGTGAGTATAGCAGATATACGAATATAAATAAAAATTGACATCAAAAAATATATGGATACACTGAGAGGAAAAGAGAGCGTACATAACTAAGATATATTTATCCCACAAGCAAAGCCAGGCTTGATAATTCATGAGTGGCAAAGATGCAGCTGAGTTATAGAGATCTTTCCTCTGGAGTAAAATAAATATAGCATCTCAATTCAGCCCATTATATAGCATGATTAATAGAAGTGAGCACTTTCAATAGGTTGTTTTTATTTCAAAACATTTAGCTTCTACATTCTGTTCTTAATTTATAAACTATCAAAAACTCTCCTAAAGCTGATTTGAATTAAGATATTTACAAGCTGATAATAGTGATTTCTTTTTGATATTTCTATTTATAACTCTTTAAAGAAAAATCAAATTTATTCTAGTTAGAAACTTGAGTTTGCCTAATTGTAAATTTTAGTGGCTCAATCTTTAATTAGAAGGCTATAGAACAGTGTAAGATAAGATCGATAGCATTGTATAAGATAGATAGCCTTTCAGCTGGTATCTTCTGCGTAACATAAAGTGTTAAAAATTTCTGTAGCTCTGTGCTTGTTCACCACCTCTGCAGCCCTGAAGATCCACCACCTTCCACCCATTTCTTGCTCTACCTACTAGTCTTAAAAATTAAATTCATGGCCCCCCTGTTACTTAATAGTGTGACCACTGCAGGCATCATCACAGCTGGAGCATTTGAAACACATTTTAAAACAACAGGCTTCTCCACCAGTGTTTTACACTGATCTTGTATACTGTCATCTGTAGAAACAGACGGCAGCAATATGTAGAGTAGAAAACCTTGGAAGTGGGTCTGGAGTTATTTTATGACTCTCTAAGTCAGTATTTCCTTCTAGCTGTTAAAATGTAGATTTCAGCTATTACAGATGTGTAAATGTCAGCACTATTAACTACTTGCTTATAACTGTACTAGAAATGTCTAGATAATGTGTCTGTTCAACAGTCCTAAATCATTAGATCTGTCTATGGGCCAAAATTCAACTATCTCATGAAACTGCCAAAACCTTTGTTTTTCCCATTGCCAACTCAAACAAATGCCCAGAGGTTCTTTTAGTATGGTAACTGGCAACATACAGAACAGTGAAAATGTTGAGACAGCATCGAGGAGCAACTCTGTTAAGAAAGTTGTACTAAACTACTGTCAAAAAGAGAAAAGAGGCAGACCTCTTTGGAAAAGAGCCAAACCCATTTGGAAATAAAAAACAGAGGGATGACTGCAGGGTTTGCAGAATCATCTTCCTCTCATTTAATTCATTAGAGAAGCTCATATTTGATTGAAGTCCATCAGAATGTGGAAGAACTTTCCAGAACATCCCTTGTGAGAGAACTGGACTGTGTCTATAGACCTAAGTAAGGTGCAATGAATGATATGCCTCAAACATGGCTAAAGTGAGCAGAAATATGTCACAGTGTAAACTGCTGAAAGGGGAAATGCAAATGGATATTTATGCTCCTTGAAGTTGTGCATGACACACCAGGAGTGAGGGACTTATTTGTCATCTCTTTGACAAGTCAGAAGGAATTCCAGAGTGGAGAAGTACCTTGAATCAACTGTAAATCATCTGCCTTGTTATCATTCAGCAATCACCAGGGTTGCAGCTGAAGAGATTCTATCTTTGTTTTACTGTTTACACAGCTGTAGAAATTATATCCATGCCCACAAACCTAGTTCTCTTTAAGGGTCTTCAGGGCTGCTATTCAGAAATGAAGCTCGGGCCTGGAGTGCCAAAACACAAAATGATTCCAAGAGAAAGGCTGCAGTGACTTCTGCTAACTGTTAATGAGAGCTTCTTCTTGAAATCTGCTCCTTGTGCCTCTGTGATAACAGATCTAAAATCTATGCTCTAAAATGCACATTTTGAAAAACAAATCCAGATTTTTGTGCCTGGTCTCCCCTGCTGTCTTCCCCTCCTCTCCCTTCCTAAGCCCAATTTTGATTATTTTTGGTATGCATGTTGCTCTACAGGACTGATTTTCTACTTTTTGAACAGAAACAGGATCATGCACAGAGAATTATCCAGCTGTTCCACATCCTCTCCTATTATCTTGTTTTATTTCCTTAGCAGAGCAATATATTGAAAACTCAGTTCTGACAAGTTTTCTTAAAATGTCAAGTTGAGAAAGAGTCAGACAAAATGTTTGCAGAAATTTTTGCAAACTTTACAGGTCACTCTCCATTTGACCAAGTAAAATAAACACTAAAGTATATTCTTTTGTAATGAAAATCAGGCATAAGCCAGGAAGTCCAGTTACTTGGTCAAACAAACAGGTGAGCAGATTTGTTAGATCCGGTACACACAGCAAAGAGAAGTGTTGTTCGCATGTTCTCTGTGGCTCCCTGGTTCTGATTCACTTGGTCTCAACCCAGATCAGTGTTGCCAGGAACCTTGTGCTGAGAGGACATCACCATCTACCCATTTCACACCCCATGTTTCCCAGCACTCCGGCTGATAGGCAATACTGCAAGCGGTAGATTTCACTGCCCTGGGACAATCCTCCAAGGCCATGGCTGCATTCTCTAATCTAGGTGACATTGCTCAGTTAAAATCTGAATAAATAGGCTTTGTTGTATGATCCAAATCTCACCATCATAGCAACACGTTACCATCAAAAGCTTGGCATGAAGATCTATAAGATATTGTAATAATTCTGATGATTTCTCTGCAGTCAATGAATTTCTATTAAGAACTATTAAAATTATAAGGCTCGTAAATTATTAACTCTTTACTTGATAAATCTACATGTTGAGTTCTTTACAAATCTGTCAGATTTTAACATTGTAGATGAAATTTTTCCATGGTAGCTGCTTGCTTCAAATGAAATATTAGGAGCAAAGTTAGTCCAGATTGAATTAGCCATTTTCTGCAATACATTAAATTAAAATACATCTTCCAATTGACAGAAACTTCTGTTGTCTTTCACTTTGAATATAGCATCCCCATACTGTAGGGAGAAGACCTAATATTTGGCAGGAGGGTAGTATCAAGGGAACGAGAAAGCCACATTTTGCCTGACCCCCTAATTGAAGATTATCTCACGTTTATGCACCCACCCATGGTAGCAAAAATAAGGTTGTACAGGCTCTCTTATTCTACCTTTTACTGCCTTTTTTTTTTTCTTAGAAATGTTTTACAACTTTAAGAAATGCATTTAGAATCTGTTTTGGCATAAATTATGTGTTTTTACTGCTCCTTGTGGTTGTTCAAAGGGAAAGCCAGAATTCACAGGAATCTCCATCTCCCCATTACCAAAATTGCATGAGCATACCCCATTGGTCAGTAAGAGTTCATACTGTGGGATATTCATACATTATAAGCTTGAATCATGACCGTGACCTCACTCAGTGAATTCAATGATGCTTCTATTTGGGAACAACTTTTCCTGCTCTGGAAAGAGGAGGATCCTTCTGAACTGAACCGAACTGCAAAATGAATTATTCCTCAGCTCTACAGAATGTAATAAATTCAGTGGGATGTGCATTCTGGCAAACTTTACACTCATCCCACGGAACATAGTAAGGAATTCTACACACTAGGCTTAAAAGGCAGTGATGAGATTAGCATTTGCTATTAAATTCCACCTGACTTTTTCAAGGACTTCTCCATCACCTGGCAAAGCAGAACTGCTGTGCTGGTGGATGAGGGCCAGTGTTGCAGCTGTTCCTTCTCTGCATGTGTTCCCAGTGGCATTCTGTCTACCTGAGCCCTGTAGAGGGAGAAGGCCTATAGCAAATGCCATTGGGGGCATTGATTTCCATAGCTCTTTTTTTTTTTTTTTTAGACCATTTGCTATTGAAGCTGTAAAACAGCTTTCAAAGACTGAGGTGGAATGCCTTTCATGCAATGGCATATGGATGCTTTGATGGTTCATATGAATGAGAGATGTTATCCCTTTCATTTTATTTCAATATGTCTATTAAACCCAGCCCTCGGGTCTTGCAATTGAAATATCCTTGGTGATCCACACTGGTGAACCAAATAAGGTTTGAGTGAAACCCATACAAGCAAAGACAGAAAGAATAAAGAGTGAAGTGAAATACCTAACAGCTAGTTGTGCCCACAGGAACCTCAGAGCAGTGGGTGCTCACATTTGCTATATATGATGTAATTGTGAGACACAGAAAAGGGACTTAAGGATGGTATCTGGGCTTTTACTGTGTGTGTCTCCCCACTTTTGTATGTCTAAAGCTGGACCCAGTGCATTAGCTGAACAGATTTTGTGTGAGTATGTGTGTATGTATGTGTGGTTTAATAGACATTTAATGTAGCTCTTGGGAAAGCTAATGGAGTTGCCTTGGGGAGTTGAACAACCTCCCAGTGTGCTCTGCATAAATCTTCTTTAGCTGCAGGTGAACAAAAAGTTATGTTAAGTGCAAAAGTGAAGGTAACAGCTGCTGAATCCCTTTTGCTAGCCTAGGGAGAATTGGTACTGCATGTTACCAGCTGATTGGTGAATTCTTAACCTCTTCTAACCTGTAAAAATAGGAGGAAAAAATGAAGCTTAGAGGGAAGAATTTCTCTCCTCGGAGAATTTTCTCTTATTCATCAAGGACAGTAGGTTAAAAAAATAATTTGGAAAGAAATTCAGGTACAAAAAGGCCAGGACGCTACAAATGCCGTTTTACAAGGCTCTTTCTTCTTACTTTCCACTTTTTTCCTCCTTGAAGAAGATAACTTGGTTTTATACTTTACTGTCTTATTAACAGAATGCATTTTGGAAGGCTGCCACTGTTAACAGTATCAGAAGGATTTAGAGCTGCTGAAATACACTTGAAGATTTAATTCTGCTGACTTCAGCTCTGATCTGAAGTAAAAACTGTAACCATAGATTAAATGTTTAGCACTAGATATTGCAATTGCTGCTTCTTGCTGTAAATCCTAGTGTCTATTGCTGTTTCAGACAGCTCTCTGCGGGCCTTTGGCAGTGCATGTAGCACAATGCTCTTCTTGTATAAGGTTCTTCACCAGAGGCCAATTCTTGAAGTCCCCTCTCAATCCTTCCTCGTAAAACTCCCAGTTGCCTAAGTAAGAACCTTGAGATTTAGCTATGTAAGGCTACCCCTCAGATATAATTCCCTCTGTGCTCTCCAGGCTAGTCAGCGCAATGTTGTGAAAACCAGTATGACCTCCTGCTTTATTAGTAGTAAGCTTTGATTCTCAAAAAGAGTATTCTAAGGAGGGAAGTGCCTTTTTCGGCACTTTATTAATCTCTTAGGAGAGCCAACTAATAAAAGCAAATAATCAATACTAAATTAGATTGTCATGATGAAAATTAACTAATATGTTCATTCATACACTAGAATATCTGCTTAAAAGTTTAAGGGCTGCCTTCCTCTCTTAGTTTTAATTTTATAGGTCCCTCTAGACTCCTTTTTCGGACTTCAGCAGCCATTGACATTTTAATCTTTTTAATGCGGTCATCTGATTTACACGTGGGGTTCGCTTTTTCATAGTGAGCAGTTCTCCACTCATTGCTTATTGCACTCAAATAAAGTTATAATAAGAATACATCTCAATAGTCCCTGGTCCAAAACTGGGGCTTGTCTTCCTTGACCTTGAGTAGATTTATTGTGTTGTAAATCTCACCATACAAGCTTTACAGTTTTTGCTACTAAAATCTTAATGTCAAGGGTATAACCCAAAATACTTGCAAAGCATCTCAAAGCACCAGTCATCCTAATGTGTGGGAAAATGCTGGCACTCTTATTCTTTAACGCAAAAATAATAAAGGAAAAAAAAAAGAAAATATGGGTAAGAAGATGGCATGCACTGGTATGTCAGAAGACTTTTCTTCTTCGGTGTTCCTACACCAGCACCAAGGCTACATGCAGAGATCAGGATGAAAAGGACTGATGTCTAAGTCTTTGTCTACACTCCCAGGTGGTGACTTGATATTCAATTTTTTATGTCTTTGGAAAGAAAGAAAAGAAAAATAGAAAGAAAAAAATATGTCAGAACGCTGAGTGGAAGGCTGATAGTACCACCCAGCCTGGTAACCCATAGGTAGAGTAAAAGTGATTCACTCTGTCAGCTGGATATTTACATTCCAGCCTTCATCACCGGGACTGGAATGCTTTGTTTGTGCCCTGTCTTGGTAGATGGAAAGGGGCAACCCCTAACCTGGCATATTTGATTTAAGCAAGCAAAGCCTGAGCTATTTCATTTGAGTTTTGGCTATATATTGATCACCTGCTGCTGGATTGCCTGTCCTGCTTGCATACACTTAGGTTCAATTAGGTCTTTAAAGCAGTCACTAGTAGCCTTCTCATACTTCATCTGCAGTGCTTTTAATGTTACATAAGGTTTGTAGAGAATAAAAGTATCAAACCAGCTTCATACGGCCACACTAGTCCCAAAGTATGCAGATAAAAGAAGCTGTACAGTGATGCGCTCAGCACAGCTCCAGTGCAGGAGGCAGTAGCCTCCTTTGTTCCTTTCCCATGTGAGCAAACTAGTCTTTTATTAATTCTCTACCCTATCCCCATTTAGTCTTCTAGAGAGTGCCAGGGAGAAGCTGGGAATATAATGCTTTCCTCCCTTTTTGCTACAGGTCATATAAAATGGTTATTGCATTCAGTGCAGATGGGGCAACATTGTCATTCATCAGTTCCCCAAATTGGCTGCTTGGCACACAGAATGATTTAAGTAAAACTGAAGTAATTTTCAAAATTGAAACTTAAGCTGTTTAGTGACATAAGCCAAGAGCAGTTTTTCTTGGACCCCCAACACTTCCTTGGCTCACATTCGCAGTTCAGCTATTTTCATTCCCGTCAATTAGTTCAATCTCCGTGGATGTGAGGAAGGACTAGAGCAGCACAGTTTCTTTGATGCAATTTTATGTATACATATGGAGCATCTGTTACTCTAGGAGTCTTGCCGTCACTTCCATTATATTCAGAGTATTGATAGTGATAGGAACTTAGGACCTGATGGGCCATTTTCTTCTGCGCTTCACACCAAAGCACCTTGGCAGAATGCCGAGTGCAAGGAAATACCCCTCCAAACAATGGGAACAGGCAGTGGCAAAGCCTACACAGGGGCCCAGGTTAAATAAAATGTGTATGAGCATACTCCTCTACTCCTCTGCTCAGATACTCCTGGGTATCTAGGTAGTTGACACTTTTAATGTGAATGTAAATAACATGGGCATGGAGTTTCATGGCACCGAGCTTGGGGTATTAAGGTTGATCCACTCAAATGTAAATGTCTCAAGGAAGGTACTTTTCCTTTAACAGCCTCTTGCTATCAGGCCTCTCTTTTGGGGGGGTGGAAGGCAGCTGTAAAAGGTTTTTCTTCAGTATTTCTTTCAAGACAGCATGTATTCCACTTGTATTGATGTGCCAGAGGCTATCATTACAAACAACTCAGGTAAACGTCTTCAGCCAATTATTAACCTGTGATAGAAAGATAACATTTTTCTCCTTCTTGGTACCTTTTATTTTTCCTTAATACTTTCCAGGGAAATATCTGAGCACTCTTGTTTTTCATCTTATAATTTGGTCAGGAGTATAGGTTAAGAGTCTAAGATTGCTGTCCCAAATCCCAGCACTTGGTTAAGTGTGATTTAAGTGGCAATTAAAATGTTACACTGAGCTCCAGAATACAATGAGGTGCTGTCTCACATGTAGTGCTGGATTGTAGTGCACACACCCATTGCCTAATTTCAGAAAGCACCTAATGAATTTTTTCAAGGACTATTCAAGAAATATTTGACAGGTAACCGCTCTCTTTTGTAGATTGCTGCTGGTTTAATAACTACTACATTTCCAGCTTGTTTGGATACTTTAATCTCTCAGCAAACTTCTTTGCAGAGGAAAGCAGGCTGTATTAATACACAGGGAACCTACACTCAATCTTCGGGAGCTCTGGGATGGCCAGAGAGCACAGCCAGTGAGAGCTGAAACCCTGCACTCGCTGCTCGGCCTATCTGGGAACTTCTCGTTTAATGGCAGAATTTGGCAACTGTACGCTGTTGGTGTTCTGATACACAAAGAAAATGAAAAGAGCAAAAGAGATTTTTCTTACATAAATTACATTTCAAAATTTGTCTTAATTGAGAAAGGCCATTTTGATTTAAGCAATTTTGTTAGAGAACATTTTCAAATGGAGGAAAATGCACCTTGAAAAAAGAAAATTGAAATGTAACATCCTAAAAAAGTTGAATGGAAAGTTTTTATTATTTCCTCCAATTAACATTAATTGAAATCAACATACATCTGCGAGGATGTTTGCCTTTTATCAACCAACATTTTTCCTGTAAGATTTCCAGGCAGAAGTTTGCTATTCATGTGTTAGTAACTATAGAAGGAATATTTATATCTGTGGTTTGAATTTTTTTGAGATGCTTTTAGTCTGGCTCTTTGACCCATATACATCAAGCAAGACCCTCGTATAGCTTGAAAGATTACACGATGCTTATCTCTGGGTAGGTGAAGCGCTGTTTTAAATTACTGCTTCATGAGTTATGTTACTCCTATAAATTCCTGTGTTTTCTAAAAATAGGTTAATTGTTTCTTGTCACTTCCCACATAATATTAAATTAACTGAGGCTAGTTTTTTTTTTTTTAAAAAAAAAAGCAAGGTTTGATTCTTCCTTGGGGCTTTAAAGAAGTTCATGTAGTGAACTGCAGAAAATACACAAGAGATGTAGCCTTTACCAATAAACCACAGCCAGTTTTCTTAACAGACTCTCTAACCTTGGACTTTGCATATGAGGTTACTAGAACAAACCCTGCAGTATGAATGCTAACTGAATTTAGAGGAGGACCTAGAAGAGAAACAGTGTTTGACATTGATGGTGCGTTATATGGGTACTTTGAGACCTGTTTTTTCATAGAGCAACAATATTTTCTATTTCTGTATGCCAGTTCTGATTTATTGGGTTAAGTGACATAGGACCTACTGTGCTCTCTGGAGACTGTAGCTCCAAAGTGATGTCTAACCCATCATTACAGCATCTTTGAACCACGAGAGCAGGGCTGAGTCATAGTAGAAGCCAGCATCTGTCCCTGTTTCTTTTTAGGTATGTGCTTTATGTAAAGCTGCTAGATATAATCATTCATCCAGCTTCTTCATTCAATGGTTTGGCACAGGGAGATAGTCTGATGGTAGCCACCACTTCTTTTTAGTTATGAGTGTCTTTTCCTCATGAGTTTTGAGAAATACTAAATAACTTTTAATCGTTCCTGGAGATTGATAACAACAAAAAGATTTGCTGGCAATTGCATACAGTTCTTAGTTTTCATTGTTTCTTGCCCTATCACCCTGTCCATGAGTAAAGTTAATGGGGAAAAAACTACACTGTTTGGTTATGAAGCACCAATAAACTTGAACAGCATTTTTTTTGTCTATGTTGAATAGCCTTTGCTATGTATTAGCCTACTGCCATTACAAATTCAAACCCTATATATATATATTGTTCATGGCCCTTTGTGTCATCAGGAAATTAAAGTTTGCAGCTGGCCTCTTCATCTTAGTTAATCATGCGAACATGAAATCCTTAAAGGTCCACGCAGTGGTCCCTGCGGGGCCCCACTCAGCCCTTCTCTGCAGCGTGGCATTGTTCCTCGGCTGGGTTTTTATCTTCTCCCCTCTTCTGTTCTGAGCTCCTGCTGCTTTTAGCCTCAGTAGCAGACTGGCATGTGGCACTTCATCACGGGCTGTCCGAAGTGCCGCAGAAACCGTGTCCCTTCGCACTGCAACCTGTTGGGAAGTTTAGGAGGAAGCCTTTCCTGCTCCTTCCACTGTGTTTTTCTGCCTTCAGCCTCACTTTAGCAGCAAAAGGGAAAAGCTCCGCGTTATATCTTGTGCTGGATGCTACTGGCACAAGGCTGCAGAGTGGTGGTTTAAGGGCTTAGTTTCTCCCTCCTGTGTTTTATACTGTGGTTGCTTGTTTTCTAAGAACTCGCTCACATTATGACAATAAATCAAGGATTTCCTTCCAGATGTCTTTTAACATCTAGCATCATTTCCTCCTGGTCCTGGATATGTCCTAGATTTTAGTTTCCTTAGGTAATTTCCTCCACTGGCCTTAGTGACCCTGACACAGGCTGACCTGCAGTTAACTTTGTCTCCCTTTTCAAGCTTCAGTTTGAAGAAGTCAGTCAATACCTCATTTAAAAGGCTGGGGGAGGTGGGGGTGAAGGGAAGCCTTCACTAGCTTCTTCCTTTTCATTTCCTGTGCCATTGTGTTCTAACTTTCTCCCTGACTGATTTCCACGCTCTCACAGGTGATGAGAAAAAATCTCTTCATATCTCTTTTCCTTTCTCTCTTTTTGCTATGGCTCCTTCATTTTTTTTTCTTACCTCTTGATACATAACATACATATGAAATACATGAGATTTTCTTTAAAGTTGTTATTTTTTGCTTTAACATTGAGAAAGCCATTTTGTCATTTTAAAGATCACAGCTACTTTTATAGAGCTCTAATCTTTTGGGCCCTAATCCAACAAATCTCTTAAGCATGTGCTTAACTTTAGACACGTGAGTGGCTGCATTGAACTCAATGGAGCTAGTCAGGTGCTTAAAGTTAAGCACATGATTAAGTGCTTTGTTTGGCTGGCCTTGCAGAGTGCAGTCCCCCAGGACTTTCTTCGCCAACAGGCTGTGCAGTTATTGGGGGGCTGATGCTGCTGTGCTTAATGCAACAAGAGGTAGATGTTTTAGTAGAGGGAGGAAGCTGCAACAGCACCCAATTTTCTGAAAGGCTTCAGGAGAATCTCTTGTGTTTGCAGTTACTAATTTTAACATAGTGCATGCATAATAACTTATGATTTTGAGGTGCCTGCAATTTAAATTATACAGATGCAGGCCAAGGAGAATAGGAAGAAAAATGAACGAAACAGGAAAGAGGATGCAAAGAAATTCACTCAGATCCAGTTTTGCAAGGATATGCAGCTTCTTGCACCATCTTCTTCTAGCGATTTTGTAAAAACTGTAGCATGCTCAGTCCAGCCTGGAAGTATTCATCACCTTACAGGATCAGACTTTGGTCTTATTTATTTACCTGCCTCTTTTAGCTGCCCACACTCTTTGAGGCAGGAAAGTGACCCAGTCTTCAGCTGTAAAAGCTATTCAGGCATTTGGCAAGTCACTGCTTCCCCAGTTCATACCTGCTCAAAGAAGGGCCTCTACCTTCAAAGAAGAGCTGTTTCAAACCCATGAAATTATGGGGACAAAATGGGAACTATGGCTAAGACCCTTTTCCTTGGCCATGTGACCATGGTCAGAGAGAGAAAGTTTTAGGTGCTCAGACACTAGTCTAAGCAAAGGGCTACATTGCAGTGCCTGTGAGAGGCAGCTCTACTAGATACAATCTTAAAATATTAAACCGTACTGTAAAATTGAGCATTGTAGATTCCCATATCAGCTAAATGATCTGGCTCTACTTATGATAGTTTAATGGTAGCAAATCTAGCTGGCAACTCAACCTAGTCTTGCAAGCCCATTAATCTTCAGACGACTGCCTGAAGACCTGCACTGAGACCTTCTCCAACTAGTAGCATCGTGTGACACCTCCGAAAGAAAATATTGCAAGTTTCACTGGACAAGTCATTTTGGTGATCCTCAAAAATATGTGTCTTGAAAGTTCTTTACAAAGAGGCTGGTTTACATCAGTCATGTTCATTCCCATTTAGAGGCTTCTCTATTTGTCAGAAATTGGACACAGAAAACTTGTCCATTTAAGCTAAAAGAGGAATTCCTTTAGCTTACAGCTGTCATAAGATTCTTATTTGAACTGGGGTAGCAGCCAGGAACCTGCATTGGAGACCAAGACCCTGTTGTACTGGCACCATGCTAACCATGACTGAAGGCAAAGCTCTGCTGATGGCTTCTATCTTCTTCTGAAGGCTGGCTCCTAGGAATGGGTAAAGATTTGCACAGACTTGGGTAATATCCTTT
>NW_010584003.1:178720-212909 GCF_000705375.1 Tinamus guttatus | reverse complement strand
CTATTTTGATTTCTATGGGTATATCCTTTGGATATGCAGGGTGGGGGGAGGTGGAGAGGGTGATATTTATATGTGGGATATATGGACAGACAGAGACATTCTGCAAGAAAGTGCAGGGGATGAAATGGACAGCCCAGGTTATCTTCAGCACAGATGAAAGTAGAAGACATTTTCACACAAAGCGGACTAAATATCCTGAGCATTTTGCACATAGGAAATGACACAAACAGCACTGTGAAACTTCAGGTATATAAAGAGTATAAAAAAAAGACACAAAAAAGAAAGAGGGCTGTATTTTTAGCTTGTGGATTTGTCCTTCGCGGGTTATCAAATACACAGACTTCTTCTGCCTCTGGAAGATGCTGGGCTGTAGATGGCATGTGTGAGGAGAGTGGTTGGGATCCATGACTGCACGTTTGCAGGTGCTTGTGTTCCCTCCTCACCAGTAGCCCTTGGCCACTGCCCGTGCCATGACCTGGGATGAGCCTTTTCTTCTCGTCTGGTTCCAGCTGTGCCAGAACTTGTTATCATCCCAGGGCCTTGCCTTTGTCGCTCTTGATACACTTACCAAACCCACCTTCATGGCAGGCTTCCAGCTCATGACAAGTGCCCTTGAATCTCCGGTGCTGGAACGGCAAGGAGAGCAGCTACATGCAAGTCTATCATCTGGCTGGACTGGGAAAAGAGAAGCCCCAGCAAGTGTCACAGATAGCTGGTTTTGCACAGCCCGTGCTTGCCCATGCCCACAGCAGTCACAGGTCATGAGTCGCACCATGGGGCAGCTTCCCATCCCCTCGCTGGGCCAGCCCTGTTTGCAGATGCTGCTCTGTAGCCGGACTGAGAGCTGTTTATGTCATTCCCTATGTGCAAAATGCTCAGGAAATTTAGCCTGCTCTA
Source organism: Tinamus guttatus (assembly GCF_000705375.1). The sequence goes on along the minus strand of NW_010584003.1, from coordinate 212,012 downwards.
CCAAAATCGCGGTCATTCTAGATACCCCTGGCACCTATATTTTGTTTCTAATGCCTAGTTTGTCCTCTCTCTAGCCGGGATAAACTACCCAAAAACCCTCTCATAGGCACCACTTCTCTTTATTCTGCCTGACTTTTTGCTGTCTCAACTGGTCCTGCACCAGAAATAAAGCCTATTCTGCTAGTTTTAGACCACTCCACAGTCCCTAATACATTGTACCTCTTAAAAATTATAGCCTGTCATTTCTCTCACACACCCATGATAGGATCTTAATGTAACATTTCAAGCTAAGCCCATCTCATCTAAGCCTTATATGTCTTAACTTTTGTCCTTGGCATCCAGACAATTTTTCTATTCTCAGGATGCTTTCTGCTGAACTTCCTGTCTATAAAAATGCGCTCAGGGAGTCTATCACTCTTCCAGCCTATTCCTTCCCCTTCCCAGAGCTTCCCCTGCTCTTACCATACTTAGCAATTATTCTTATTAATTATTCCAGCTAACAGTAATTATCAGCGGCATGCACCCCCAGCCATATTAATAACAGCAATCTCTAGGACACTGAGGAATTGGCTGAAAAGATTCACTCTGCCACTTGGATTGCATAGGAAGACAAGTTCCTTTTCTTCTCTACTTCTCTTTAGCAGGGGGTGGGGTGGTGGGATTTTACCAATTTCTTGTTTTAAGATGGGCAAAAAGAGGCTAGATTAAGCACTTACTGTGTAGGCGTTGTCTAAGAAGAGTCAAAGGCAGAGAGAGCCAAGGTTTAGGCTGTGGATTTTGAGAACAGTTTCTAACGAGTGGTATTAATTGATTTTTAGCTTCTGATATTTATGGACCAAATACTGAAATTTCTGCTTGGGCTTCAATAATCTGGGTGTCTGCCTCGGGGTTAGAATTTCAGATCGTTTCCATTCACTCCGCAGTCACAAATACCATTCAGTAACAAACGGAATAGAATTTGGCCATGTTTCATCATCTGTAATTTGTCAATATTTTTCATCTTACTGCTGAAAAGCACAGAAGTTTTAACAGTGATGTTCTTCAGCTCAAAAAAAGAACAAAGAAAAGAGGGGGGAAAAAAAGGAAGGAAATTAAACAAGAAAAACCTCCTGTCAAATGAGAGAGGTTAAAAAATATATTTTCACTCCAAATTGCTTACCATTTGCCTAAGCTGCAAAGTTTTTAATGATATTGTAGTGAAAATAGAGTGCTCTGGCTAAATTCCTTCAAACCCAATAAAGCAGATGACTGGGAACCATAATGGAATTGATGCTGTCAAGTGCATTTGCTTTTTTAATGCTAACATGTTTTTGGTTATTAAGAAACAAAAAACAAGTGGTATATGATCAACATAGCTTCTGACAGGGGCATTGAACCCATCTGGCTTATGGATCCCCCACTTTTTTATTAGCTTGAGATTATAAACTTGTAACACTGTAGTATAGCTTCTGGCTTCTGCAATTGTAAATTGGCAAAGGGCTAACTATAAGGTGCAAATTTTTGAAAACTAAAATGTGATACTGACCCAGTGCATTACCACACAGGCCTGTAGCAGATGTACTGGATGAAGGAAATACAGTAGTGCTGTTAAAACTAGCACCGATTGGTTCCAACTGAGTAGCTCTAGATATAAACCAGCTTTCAAAAGCAACAGATGAGGTAAAAATGTCAGAACCGATCATTAAAGGGTGATACACTATATTATTTAATGAAATCATATAAGGCAAAAATAATGCCAAGTGTCCTTCAGTAGTAATGGATGTACCTCCTGAATGCTAGTTCAACAACTGTCGATAACTGTGATAAAAAAAAATGCCTCTCAGTCTTCACAGATTTCTTTAATTTAAATAAGCTTTTTAACATAAAGAAGATCTGTTCGCTCACTGTGCTTCATTAGTGTAGCTTACCACCACAAAACCTGGTTGTATTGAGAAAGATTGCCCCATTATCAAATAATTAGGACTGCCTTAGCAGGTGCATACACTTACCTTTGTAATTAAATCCTTGTTAAAACACCAAAATCCAGAGAATTTAAATGGTTACCTGTTCCCAGAGGAGGTAGCCCAGAAAGTTATTCTGTAAGGAAGGCATCATTTGGGAGCAGTGATACTGAGTGGAGAATCTTTTCCTCATGGGATGTTTATGAAGCACATCTGCACACATCATGAGAAGTAGTAAAAATTGCAGTGACAACACTAGACAAACACCTACTGTATGAGAAACAAGGCAAACTAAGCATAAGCTGCTGGAATCATATGCTATGTAATGGAGCTTTTACAGCTTCACTGGTTCCAGACTTGCAAGCAAAGTTAAACCTCATTTTTAATAATTCTTCAAAATATTTGCCTGGTTTCTCATATGCTATGATGGCTTCAAGAGACTTATTCCTGAACGTAGCTTCTGAAACCTCACCACAGTGAAACATAGTGGTTACATTTAGCTAGTTTAGAAGAGCTCATAGTCCTAGTAAAAACTGAAGACTAACAGTCTTCACACAGTCATAAATCTCACACAGTCATAAACATTATTTTTCTACAGATACATTTACATATTCTTGTTGTATGTTTTACACCTTTACAGATCTGCAAATGTCTATATTAATAAAATATGCCAGCAAGTGGATCAGACAATCTACTGCACAAATTATTTCTATTCAGTTGGCACTCTTACTGTCCTTCCAGAACTGATCAACCAGATGTGACATAATTATTTGCTTGCCTAGAGATGTAGTAGTGTTTCTACCATAACACATACTGAGTGAGCTCATTCTGCCGGCTGCTTATATTCAGTTTCCAAGTTTGGTTCAGAAATCCCAATGAACCCTAATTTCCAAAAGCCAGAGAAAAAACAGTAAGATTGGAATAATTTGTTTCCCATCTCTCAGAAGAACTGTTGACCAATACAGAAGGGCCTAACATGAACAACAATTTACAAGACCTGCAAATACACATGTATTTGCATCTGTACTTAAAGTTATAGATTCAGTGCTGACAAAGATATCTCTTTTTTTTTTTTTTTTTGATGTGGAACTTCTATAGAACAGCCAGCTTCTGGAATGATGTTCTTAGATAAATGGAATTAGTCCTGGAAATCAATTTAGACAAAGCTGCAGCAGTGCTGGTATTGGAATTCACCAACTTGCTACATAATTTGAATAAATGGGAAAAGAGATGACTCCTGAGAGTAGTACTGGCAGCCAAAAAAATTACACTGATGGACTGGAAAAGCAAAGCCATGCCATGTATTGATTTATGGACTATTGCCCTTCTGGATATAGCTAAATGTGAAAGAACTCCCTTTATTCATACTAATAAAATGGACATCAATGCTCTCAGACAAAAAAAAATGCTTTTGGAGTTGTATTGTGAATAGCTGGCATGTGGAATGGTCTTCCACGTGCCCATCACACATGCTCTGTAGACTAGTCAAGTTTGAGGTACACAGAAAACAATAGGGACTTTTTCTTCAGTTCTTTCTTTTGTTTGAAATTCAATCCTTCTTTTCTCAAACTGAATTCTGTTCTCCTTTTCCTTTTTCTTCTTCTTTTTCTTCTTTTTTTTCCCTTTTCATTTTTTTAACTATCTCTTGGTGCAAATCACATCTTAATACTTTCTTCTTTTTTTTTCCCTTTTCTTTTCCTTTTTTTAACTATCTTTAAATATCTTATTGTTTAATAGATATAATACTCTAACAGTCAATTTTAAATATTTTATGGATATGTGTCTTTTTTTCTGACTTAAAAATCCATTGTAATGTCAGGGGATACTAAGGGAATTAAGACAGCACAAAACTCAAATTCCACCCCTTCTGTGATACTATTATCTCTGAACTTGCTCTCTTACCTAACAAAGCTTGGTTAATGCACTCCATGTTCAATACGAGTAGATCCTGATAAAACAGTTCTAGGTCCCTCCAACAAACTAGGCCTGTTGTCTCTCAGGCCTTGTTTATGTTGAGAGGATCCTCTAAGTATTTCTTACTTGCCACAAGTTTGCCTCTGTCAATATAAGTAATATGAGGACTGTAGTCTCACTGCTGCCAGAATTTTTAGTGCTATATTGATTAAACTGCTATGAGTAGGATGAAATGTGTATTAGTTGTGCTGGCAACTGATTTACCTCAGGGATCTTCATGTTGCTAATGCTGGTGGAGCAAAGCCAGAATTAGGAACATTGGGAAATGAAAAAAAAAAATAAATTAATCCCTTATGTAGGCATGACCTTGGTTGTTGAGGCACAAAATGAATAGACCTTTTAGGATCTGGGATGCAGAAACACTCAGTGACAGGTCCTGTCTATCTTCCAGAAGAAAGAAGGGAGTCCTTTGTAGGAAGCCTTTAGTAAGAGCCTGCCCTACTAGGGTATAAAGGGCACCAAGAACAGCTTTGAGTCAAGAAGAAAACCAAGTTGTTTGCTTTAATTTCTGAGAGGCAATGAGAGCTAATGAGACAAAGAGGTTGGTTCTGGGATATGAGGGTAAGTATCACTGTATCCTTGTCCCATTGTTATGTCCTTTCCTAAAACATTCCCTCCTGACCCTGTCCTGGTGTGACTCAGCACAACCATTCTTGTGTTGGGATGGTGCAGAAAGTCAGCTGGAGCACCTGTGTGCACCAAGACTCCTTCTAGCACCTGCACTCACGTGGGAACTGCCAGGGAAAGTGAGTCAACCAGCCCTTGAAGGCTACCTCTGGGTATGGCAGAAGGGCTGCTTTAACTGTCCAGTTGTTCTATAAAAGTCACTCTCTGGGAAGAAGAGGCTAACACTGTTCTTGTGGAGATTGGCTTTCCTTCCAACAGCTGGCAGTTAGGCCACTTGTGTGATATATAGTGTGGTTCTTAAAAGTTAATGACTCAGAACTGAGGTGCTTGCTAAGCTCAAGGTAAAGTGACCAAGTGATTGCCCACTCCCTTATTCTGGGACCTTTTTTACTATCCAGTACACCTACAGAAGCTCCTGAGTTTATATGCATTGTCCAGATGAATCTGAAAGAGAATTTCTATTACTGATGTTGAACCTAGTGGTAATACACAAACACATGACCATCAGGGATTGCTGGAGAAGACGGCTTTCCACCCTTCTTGAAATATAGTAGGTGCATATTATATTTCACACACTGACTCCAGTGCCCATAGGAGAAGAAAAGTGTGTGTTTGGTTTCTCCATGGCTTTTGCAGGACAGATGTGACAATACTCATTTTATTCCAGAACAACTAATTTCACCAATAATATGACTTACAATATCAGTTACAATAACAAGCTCTGAGGCTACAGTACTTGATCTGTGTGAGGACAGGAAGGGTATAATAAGTTCACTAAAAATAAATTGAGCAAAGGTAAGCAATATGATTTGTAAATATTGACCAAAGTTTAAGCTTCAGTCAAGCTGAAGAGGAAAAGATTTTGCATAGGAGCTTTTATAAGTGGAAAAGAGGATGGAGAGAATCTGATAACGCCAAATGCTTCATATATTATTGCTTATTCTATTGAAAATAATCTCAGATTTTAAAGAAAAATGCAACAACAGTGCCTTATAGATCAAACATACAGAAGAAGAGTCCAGCATTTTAAATTTCTGTGGTGATAAATACACTTCCAAAATATCTGGGACTAAATGGTTCCAGAGCTTAGTGTAGTATTACAAAACCTGCCACATCCAAGGCATTGGCTGAAGCTGAGCCTAAATGGCTAATGAAATGAATGAAAATTACTGTCAGCTGACAGATCTTCAGTGGCCTGTGAAAACCCCAGTCTCTGATGTGGAACAGTGGCTGCCATTTTAAGCATACAGACATGCTGTATGTAGGATAGGACGTGATACCAAGCATTGAAACTTCACTTAGTTGTAAGAGAAGGATTACAGCAGACAAAAGAAGAACATGGGGTAAGAGCTTTGGAGTTAACATCTTCCTTTTTTCAGATGCACCACAGAATTGTAGCAATCATATCCAGAAGTCATAAGAAAAATGTACTTAACAGAATGCTTCACACAACTGAGAAATGTTTACAACTGAATCTTGCAGCATTTGGGATCTTTCTTAGCAGTTTTCCATATAAAGACTGGCTCAGCCAAGCTCTGCTAGTTTGCTTTTAGTCTAAATTGATGAAACCAGAGTTTCAGTGAGAATAATTTCAGTGACCATGATTGCAGAATATTTCCCTGTATCAGTCCCGAATGGACAAGCAAATGACACTCTGTCATTTTGCTTCCTGTTCAAATATTGGTGGTAAATGTAGAAACTTATCTTCAGCATGCCTGAGTAAGTCCTATTTTCATGAAACTGTGCCTACATTGAACATAATGAGTGAAGATAACTGTTACACCATCTATTCCTTACTCTGTGAGAGGTTTCAGAAGCCAAATTGTCTTCTGATCTTTAAGCCCAGGGTGGTCATCCCTGCCACTTCCTGTATCAGAGCAGTACTGCAAAATGATGTGTTAAAAACTGTTTTCTCCTTCAAACCTTGTTTAAACAAAACTGCCTTTTCCCATTGTGTTCCCTAAGCTCTTGTTTGGAGATGATGGACAGGCTGATCCCACTACTGCCTTCAGCTGGTCTCACAGCAAAAATGCTGCTGAAGTGTGAGTCTGCAAACCCAGAGGGAACCCTCTTCCCTAGGCTACTCATCTCCTTCAGCACAAGCTTTGCTGTGCTCTTATTCAGCAGATGGTGTAGGAGAGATAGCATCCAAAACCACAGAGACAAATATTTGATTTGGATGAGTACATTAAAGATTACTCACTTCTCCCCTCAAATTATCTGTGTTTTGCAGTGAGTACAAAGGGCATGGTTTGGATCATCCCCTTTCTAATAAAAGTGATTTCCAGCAGTTGGCATTGAGTACTGGTATATGATACTCTCTCTGGTTAGGTGAGGAAAGGACATTGGCCTCATTGCAGTTTGGGGGAGTCTCAAAAGAAAATTGAATTGCTAAACTTTAATGAAAATTCCCTGACTCCAGAAGATATCCCAACCACAGGACTTGGTGTGTGCTGAAACAATAGATTGTGGCTTGAATTGTAAATTACTGATTCAGGCAAAGCAATAAACTTCTTCTACCTTAAAACACAAGTAAAGTTAGTGAAAGTAGAGATGAAATGCTAACAGCAGATTGTCTGAAAATGCACTGGCCTACATTTTCTCCTCTCATCACCTCTTCCATTTTGACTGAGTATTTTATTACTCCTTCATTTCCTCTTCAACTTTATGTGTGTTAAATGTTGAGTTTGATGGTCTATTTTCAAGCTGGTAAAAAACAAAACCCAGAGCCCCACACAGAGGCAACACATTATCGGTCAGTCAGCCATCCCTTGCAGGAGCCAAATAGAAATGAGACTGGGTGCTTGGTATGGAGCAGTTAGTGAGCTCTGCCTTTCATCTCTGGGAAGCACCAGCTCGTGCTCAATTCCTATGATTAGTCAGAATGCATCTGAAGATGAAGATGGAGATGCAGGGCTGCTCATTGGGGGAAAAGGGGCAGCAAGGCCTTCACCTAGTCTAAGCATACCATGCATGTGTACACACATCCGTGTGACTTCAGAGTGGTCTGTCTTTAAGATTTATCTCAGTGCTGATAGCTCACAAATTCAGTTCTCCGTTTTTCCCATGGGTTGTTGTACATGTCTTCCTGGTAGAAAATTGTCATTAGATTAAACATGTTGCTAAAACCAAGTTGCTAAATTTTCTTCCTGCTTCTGTCTTCTGCTCAATCTGTTGACCCCTGCCATTGTTTGTGGCTAATAAGACCTTTTCCAAGTCTTCTCTTTTCTTTCACCAGACATTCAGCTTTTCAGCAACACTTTCTGCCACTGTCTGCTCAAATTATTAAGTTACTTTGTGTGTCTCAATGACCATATCCCTGTTGTCTGTAACCCCTTCCTCTATGCCCTCTCTCCAGCCTGTACCTCTAAAGTTCATTTCAGTTAAAATCCAATTTCCAGTTCTACTTTGCTAACTCCTCTCTTCACAGAATCACAGAATCACAGAATGATTAAGGTTGGAAGGGACCTGTAGAAATCATCTAGTCCAAACCCCTGCTCAAGCACCTGTTCCAGGGCTCTGTCACCCTCACAGAAAAGAAGTTCTTCCTCACATGGAGGTGGAACTTCCTGTGTTTCATCTTGTAACCCATTACCCCTTGTCCTATCACTGGCCACAACCAAAAAGAGTTTGGCCCCATCCTCCCTACATTCACCTCTCAGGTATTTATACATATTGATCAGATCTCCTCTTAGTCTTCTCTTCTCTAGGCTAAACAGGCCCAGCTTGCTTAGTCTTTCTTCATACGATAAATGTTTGAGTCCCTTAATCATCTTCATCGCTCTACGCTGATGCCTTTTCCAGAAGTTCCATGTCCCTCTCGTACTGGGGAGTCCAGCACTACACACAATATTCCAGGTGCAGCCTCACCAGAGCTAAGCAGAGGGACAGGATCACCTCCCTCAACCTGCTGGCAATGCTCCTCCTAATCTCTGGTCATTACAAGTTCTAATTTCTCATTCCTGCCTTCATTAGCATTCACAGCTCTGAACAGGTCTACACTTTGCATTTCCTTTCTGAATGATGTCCTCATGTAGTCTGATAATCTCTTGTGTCATTTCTACATTAGTATTTGTCTTCTCAGGTTCTAGTCTATGCGTGAGATGTGCATTCAACATGCAAACTGGCCCTTCTCTTTTAAGGACCACAAACTCATCCCAATCCACTCTCAATTTCAAGAGCTTAATGGAAGGAATGAAAGAAAATAAGTTATGAAAAGCTTTCCTATGACTCTTGCAAAGTCATGTGTCACTGGTCTTTCAAAATTCTTTGGGTCAGAAACTACCTTTGTTTTCTGCCATATAGAGTCCCAACTGATCTGATGGCATTTAAAATAGGAAACCTTGTAGGCGGAAAAAAAATTGCATTCATTTTTCCCTTTTACTAACAAATTTCACTTCATTATATGGCACTGTATTCACTAAGCAAATGCTACTACTCTGATGACACAACATCAAAAATGCTCCACTTCCAGTAGAGCATGTGAACTTATGAACATTAAACTGCAAGTGCAATGCTAGTAAGCTGCCTACGAATATTAATGCAATATTCTCTGCGTAATAAGAAGACTTCATCACTGCCCCATTTGTTTTACAATCATGAAAAACAGTGAATGTATTCAAGGCAAAAAACAATGAAGCAGCTTTTTTTTTTACAGTCCATGCTTTATCACTGCTTCCGTTGATTTTTCAGTATTTTAGCAGATACAGCACTACTGGATTAACTAGATAAGCAACCTTTCCTTCTTAGGTCATTAGTTCACACCTGAGACAGGATGGCACTAACCAAAGAGTCACTTTAGTATTATAATTTTAATAAGGAGAGAGAGAGGCTTTCAACAGGCATAAAACAACACTTTAACTTTCTTAGACTGTGTGCAGCATACACAACTAGACAAACTTTGTTGGCTGCCAAAGTCAAACTGATAGAGAGTTAGATGGTCATCTAGTTGCCAGATGTCTGGCTGTGTAACTTTCTGGCACTAAGCACAACATAGAGACAGATCTATGGACTGGATCAATTAGCATTACACTTACCATCTGACAACTGTTTGGTCGCCTTAGCCCAGTTCCTAGAGGACAGGTGTTCACATCACAGAAATCACCATCACAATTGGTACCACTAATTGATACGGTTGTTGGCAGTCACAGCAGAGAGGACAAGGATTGAATTAGCACAGAGACCAAACTACTGTTTCACCCCTAGAGATGAGCTCTTCAGTTCAGGATGTCCAGGGCTCTGTTGTGATGATGCCTGCTCCGCCACTGCGAGTGCTCTGCAGAGCAGATTCCATCCTGCTCTCCCTTCCACAGCACCCAGTAAATTTACTCACTGCTAAATTCAGCTAGGTTGTTTGGGGTGCACCGGGGTGAATTTAGTTCATTTTGTTTATATTTTGGTTAGATATCTTAATTAAAGAACCTCTATATGATCTTCACAATTTCCCAAATATCATCTGAGCTTTTTGTGTAAATCGAAATGCAAAGATATTAACAGTATAAATGTGTTGTGCACCATTCCAAACCAAAACCAAAAAAATACACTTGCAGAAATACCCGGACACTTACAGCAATTCTCGTGTGCCCTCTTTTTCTTTTTTTTTTTCCCTTTATTTTACACTCCGAACAGTCATGTAAAGAGCTTCATGAGTATATTCTCTTGTGGAGCTTGTGGGTATACTTGGTGATTAGACAAATGGGGTTCTGCTTTGGCAAATGTCCATTGCTTTCCCCAGCTGACTTACAGAATATGCTATAAAATGCAAAGGAAGGCAATAAACCTCCCATCTGCAGCTGAGATTTCCACTTTGTCAAAGATCCTCTTGCTACCAGCACCTTTAGCTATGACTTCCAAAGAAGATAGAGGTGTCGTTTTTCTGCTACAGATATTTTACTACATTCAGTACCAGTATCATCAGTTGCAGAGAATTGATTTTGAATATTAATCTAAGAATAGAAAAGCCAATAATGATGTAAAATACAAATAGATCTTCTGGTGATTTTGCAAAGCAAAAATTTCAGCTGCTTTCCTATTCTCTTTGCAGTCTAGGGCAATACTATGTTCAGGACTGAACAGCAAAACACTTTTTATGGTCTATACTTCAATTGTATTTTATTGATTTTTAATACTTTTAGCAGATACAGCATAATTATAGGCAACCATGCAAATTCTGTGAGTGAGATATGCAATTAAAAGGCACCGAAAACTCTTGAAGCTGGGTCAGGAAAAAATAAAAGATGAAATATTTTGTTTCAGCACTGGAATTTCTTGTCTTGGCTTTCTATTCTTCAGAGGTTAGCCAAAAAAAAAAAAAAGAGGAATTCTGCCCTCTACAAAATTCCCATTTCCAAACAAAAGGATTAAAGAGGACCAGATAAAGCCCTTACACAGCAAACAGTTGCTACAAAAAGGATGTTCATTGACTCTCACCTTAATTTTTAAGGTATCATTATCATTAATTTTGACAAGTAGCCTCTCCTTGGGGAAACCAAGCCTGAGCAGCCAGGGTTTTCCTTTTACCCAGGTAAGTAATCCCTCTCTCAGAGAAGAGCCTAAATATTTCTTGTTTCACCTAACAAGAAGAACAAAACAAGTACTTTCAGGCTCATGGCTGACTACAGAAAACAAGAAAGAAGAAATGAAATATAGACCCCTGCAAGAGAGAGGAAAAAGAGAGAGCCCAGCATGTCTGAATGGTGGCTCATGCTGCTGCTTCGGGTTAGGCATACCAGAGCGCTCCCAGCTCCCACCTTACAGCACCCACATTGCAGAACACAGACATTCTTTTCTTCTGTGGCTGCACACACACACGTTGCTTATGGGACTGCTTGGTCCTAGGAGCCTTTCTCAGGTACAAGAGGCACATTCTGATTTTTGGGAGGGATCCTGCCTGTCAGGTATCTTACATTTTCAGGTCAAGGGAAAAATAAAAGGGATGGAGGGTCTATCATAATATAGTAGGCATGTTCTTGTACTGTAGCAGAGATGTAGCCAAAAATGGATCTCTGTACAGGTAAAAAAAAAAAAACAGAAAATTTATTTCTCAACTTTTTTTTTTCTCAAAAATTCAGCTAAGCTGTAAGAGAGCTGTGAATCTGTCTTTCACCAAAATAAAGTATTTGCATGACAGTGTACACTACAGTTTAGATTATAGCCTTTTTTTCACACAGGTAAATTATTCAGATTAGGAGAGAGAGAGAGAGGGTAGCAATCTGTGATTGCCTCGTCCTCACAGATGTGCAAGTTTGCCCCCAAATATTTCCTTTATAAAAGATACAAGATTAAAATAAATAGTTCAATTAGTGCCTGCTGGACCTGGACCAAAACTGCCTATCCTTGCAGTTCGGACTTCAGCCACAGTGGTCCCAGGCATGTCCTGGGCAGCCTTACCTCCCTCAAGAGGACAGCTCATAAGGGTTGTGCCCCTTTGTGGAAGCAAATTTCAGTCATTCTCCCCATTGTGACGGTGGTGGCGCAGGCGGAGTGTCCAGTTGTGCATTGTGTCCTCCAAACCGAAGAAGAGAGGTTGTCTTCCAGCCTGACTAGAGACCAAGTGCTGCCTCCATGGTGATTTCATGGCTGACAGTCCCAGAACTGCCAGACATGACCATGATTGGGGTCACAGAGCAAATGAAAATAACCTTTTCCTATCAGCATCTATGGGGAGACACCTTCTTGTCCCTCAGGCAAAATACTAGGTGCTCTTCCCAACCCTCTGGTGGGAACTTTCTCTCTTGTCCTTGCCCTTCCACAGGAGTGGCCCTTTCCTTTTAACATACAATGTATTTACAGAGAAAATACTTGTTCCTTGTCAGTACTTCCTCAAGCAATCAATTATTTATCCCCAAACTTTTTTTTTTCTGTTTTCTGTTGCATTTTATATGATCACCTGTTGTCTGTGGCAGTCTTTTGCTGTGAGGAAAGAAAATGAGTTAAAGGAAGGACATACTGGCCTGAAGAAAACAGAGCTCTGTTTGGAGAGGAAGCAAATTCCTCAGATCTTTGCCATATCCCTTTTTCTCTGATCCTTCATCCACTCATTCTTGAGGTTTGAGCAATCTCTAGCTTTACTATGACCAAGGAACAAACATAGTGCTCCTTACTTACGTGCCCCTCAGCAAAGCACTCAGAAGAAGGAAGACAAGATACCTATCACTCTTGGCATTTCAAGGCACTATGCTGCCTAACTGTTGTGTTATTTTGTTTTGACTGACTTGTTGTGCACACAGTTTACAGTCATCTTATAGTATTTGTTCCTCTCCAGAGCTTCCTTCTTGCTAGAAGCCTCTTCCCACCAATGTGAAGCATAGAAAACCAAAGCTTGACTGGATCAACCACTTTCCATTACACACAGTGATACTAACAGAGAATCAATGATAAATGACATGAGTACATTCTGAATAATTTCCAATCAAATTAATGTTACTGAATGTATTAGAAAAGCAGAGTATCATTTACATTACTCTTCTTTAAAATATTAGAGAACTCTTCAAAGGTATCATGTGTTTAGGCCATGTACCCCTCAAAATCTGTGCATGGTTTTCTATGTGAATCAGACTGTGGCAGGAAGCTATCTTCACTAGCTAGCTTCTCTTCCCAGTATGGTCCTCAGCCCATGCCCAAGTCCACTTTTTGGAAAAGCAGGTGGGAAGTATACTCAAGCCACGAGGTGTGGTATGTCTTTTGCAATTCTTTTTCGTACAATAATCAGAGCATCTACCCAAAAGTAAATACACATTTGGAGTCCTCTCCATGAACTCTCCTCTCCAGCTAAGAAAGAGCTGCAGGGAGTATGAGCAACATAGAGACTTTGGGTTTCTAGGAGAAATGACCTCTGGCAGATCCCTGGAGATATCCTGGTTCCCAGATCTGGACTGCCTTGCCTGTTCCAAGAGGAACAGGGGGAGGCAAGAGATAAATATACACTTAATGCCTTCCTGATGGAACAGTCTGTAGAACATTCCTCGAGGGAGTTTCCTGCCCTTTTTGCTAGTTGTTGTGAGTGAGGAATGCATTGACCCATTAGAAGAGTTATTAGAAACCTTCTATAACCAAAAAGTTAAAGTGAATACTGTCAAGTTATCTACTGGCTGCCCTGCCGTCTCTAAATAATACTGTAAATAAAAGATTTATTAAAATAACAACCATAGAGTGCAACTGAACTAACAGTATTCTTTAGGAGATGTAATGTGTCTCGGGCAAGGCTGAAACTTTTCTTGCAAGGTACAGCAAATACAGAAAGTTAGTCTGATTCCACTTACTTGCTTTTTCCAACGCCAAGCAGAGAAAAGTCCCAAGCCTTCTCCTGACATATTTGAGTCCAACATGCACCACAACATAACTACCGGCCTGGGTGGTGTAGAGCTGTAACTATTATCTTCTTGTAACAGGAATTATGACTTGCTCCCCCATCACAGATGCAAACATATCAGATATTAAGCCTGAGAGGATAATGCCGATGCCCTGCATTGCAGGCTTCCTTTGATGGCTCCAGGGGATTTAAAGGTATTTTACTGTTTCCTCTCCAGAGGCATCTGGTTTAGTCAGGTGGTTCACAGTGCACATGGTCACATTTATTGTTTGGTTCATTCTCCATTGTGCTTTTTCCCTCCCCCCCAATATTTTATCTGTCTTGGCCTTTCCCAAGGACTTTTAAACAGAACTGAAATATTTGTTTACTTCTGGCATTTCCATCTGGTGTTGGGAGGATGAGAAACAGGCTCGTGTCAGTGACACTCCCTGACCATCAGGAAGACCATTACATTTCACAGATCTGGAGTTTTATGTACCTCCCTACCTCTGATGTTTTATCAGGCATACCTGCTACAGGATCCTGTTCCAGTCCTGGTGAATATTCTATTGTAAAGAAAGGAAGGAAGGGCTTCTTTTATGAAGGTCCACCATTTTATAACTCACACAGAACCACTGCCACAACTGCCATTTTCTGCATACCCAAGAATATTATGAATAAAACCAAAACTTGGGTAAAATGTAGAAGGTGCTTAATGTCCTCAGCAAAATCCCACTTATCAAGAAGCTGAATAGAATAGAGACACAGATAAATTAAATTCTTTGGTGGTCTGAAGGTTTTCTTGTTTTCTCCTAACTTACGGTCTTCTGCTTTACATGGATCTATATTTCACAGTCTATTCAAAATAATGTTAGATATTTCTATCAGCATGTTTTTCACCTTCAGTAATGCCAGGCAATAGCTAAAAGAACTTAATTCCTCCTAGTTTGAGATTACATTTTCCTATAAATAGGACTTATTTTTCAATCAGATTTAGGATTTCAATTAAACGTCATCTATGCTGGCCTCAGGAAACTATGTTCCCCTGTGTCTGTCCTTAGAAGAGCTTCTAGATGAGATGGTAGTTTTAGATGGACTGGCCACTTTGCTTCCAACTCAGATTCTTTCTTGCCCCAGTTATGAAATGACATTTTATCAGTGGATGATTTGGGGATGCACTGGAAATGTACTGGGTATCACTTCTGTATTGTAGAGTATTGGCCTCTTCAACCTGTACAGAAAGCATCAACCCCTAACTCCAGTCTGCAGTCAGATGCAAACAGAGCCTAAGTGTTGGCACATCCATGGAACTCCTCCATAGACCCCATCAAGAATCTCAAGTAGGAGATCTTCTAGGATTCATCGAAGTCTGAGTGCTTCTCTTCTCTTTAGAGCTTCATCTCACAAAAGTTTGCTTTGGTATGTCAAGCCTCCTTTGCCAGTCAGTCAGGGTCTACTAGAAACTCTCCCATCTCTGTTTCATGGCTTCTGAAAAAAACAGTGCAAGGAAGGTTTCCTATATTTTCTAACTGACTGTAACAAACAGAAATTTTTTTCATGATAATTTAAATTTGCAATCTATTTAAATTGGCATTGGCATGACTTGGCATTCTTCTTTGCCTTCTCGACAATGGCAGACCCCAGTAGTAGGGACTAGTAGAAAATAAAGGAAATATTTCTGTATTTCCTATCATTTGCATATCATTTCTATACACCAACACTGAAGTCCAGGGGGGCAGAAGGGTAACACAAAACAAAAGAAAACTTGGTTGTGAGAATCTAGAAAACACCGATTGCCTTCACTTTACCTCTTAAAAGAGAGTTTTGTTAAATACTTAGTGCCTAAGAAAATTATGTCTAGATGAGTAGCCTCTAAAAAGACCTATGTACTGCCTGTATTGCAACAGATGTCATCTGATCCTGCAGCGGATAGCCTAGAAGGTTCAGCACATCCAGGAGCACTGGAATTGCTTGGAGTTAGGATAAAGCTGTTAAATGAACCTTTGTCTAAGGCCAGAATTAAGAAGAGCATATTAACTGTTGATAAGCATGAAATGATACTAGCCCTCATGACGAGTGAGTTGTACTTCTGTATCATTGCAAATAAGGTTTTTTACCTCCTGGGGGCACATCCTTTTTACACTATCTGGGCCAAATCTGAGATGATCTTAAAAATGCACTCCTCACAAATGTTTTCTTCCATTTGCTCAAAAGACAATCTTTCCATAAACTTTCCTGGCATTAAAAGAATTCCTTAGAATAACAGAAGGAAATGTAGTGCAAAAAGGGCAGGCCTATGCAGGGGGGTTGGACTAGATGATCTCTAGAGGTCCTTTCCAACCCTAAGCATTCTATGATTCTATGATTCTATGATTCTATAGGCAAAGTTACATCAGCTCTTAAATTCTTCCAAAATAAGAATTTCACACAAACAATAGTGAATCAGTTGCCAAGATCAGGTTCAGAATTACTTTCAATAGAAAGGATTCCTTTTTGAAAAGAGATAGGTTGGCAATACCCAACATTTTGTTGTTGTTACAAAAGTAGACTGCTGCAAAATAGTAATGTAGAGTAATTGCATTTACACTTTAGTTTTGCACTTCTTTCTACTAACATAATATACCGTGTACACATTTTTGTTAGAGACAGGTGTAAAATGGCATCTGCCTTTTGCTAAGAACAGTCGCTGTTAAGTTAAAAAGATAACAGTTTGATCACCAAATTAATAATTTAACAGCAGATCTTTGTACATGAAGATGATTGTATAGAAAGTAAAAAAACGTGTCTTTGGCTTGAGGCTATTGAATAAGTAGAACCACTAGTTGCATTATTAAAAGAAGTCATGTCTCTAATTTTTTCCTGCGGCAGGCAAAACCAAAAGATACCTCTCAAATGTCAAAATGCTGGTGTTAGTGAATGTAGTGCAAGAGACAAAGCTCCCAGGGCTGATAACAGGTAAAACAAACTTTAAGGAGGACTTCAGCATTTTTGTAATAATGGAATACAACCTTAGGCAATATAAATTCATAATCTCTCAGGGCAGATGGCCTTTAAAAATGCAACAGATTACCCCGTTCTCCACTGAAATGGGATTTGCTCTGGCAGCCTTACGATGCAGATAATACGTACTACAGAACTGCACTTTAGCATGATACTTGCATTATTTTTGAGTTTCTCATTCAGACCTGCTATGCCGTCAATCAAATCAGGATGATAACAACTACTGCATTAGTCTCAGCATCTGAGTACATGACTTTTCTTCAGCCTCCTTCTTTCCTCACTCGCTCTCCTTCTAGTTGATTTGCACTAGCCAGGCAGAGACAGAAGGAGCTGGAAAGCTGCCTTCCCAGGTGAGAGGGAATTTTTCTGAATTGTAGAAAGCTCAAAGCAGTGTGGCTGCGCACCCACACACCTCTGGTGATTGCTGCAATGCTGGAGAGCATTAGTGGTAGCCACCTGGAAGCGAGGAGGTGGAAACATGCGATATAGAAATTGGAAGGTCCAGCAACTCACATAGCACACTGGTGGGATGATGCTTCAGAGGATGTGTCTCTGGAAGGAAGAGGGCCGAGGAGGAGAAGAGGACTCAGGATGTTTTTGCAGCGGGTTCTTATATTGCCCCCCAACTGACTTGACCTGACATCTCCTTTTTTTTTTTTTTTTTTTGCAGTCTGACCACAACTGTAACAGACTGATATATTAGCCAAAATTAAAAAGAAATGTTTCATCTAATTAAATGCGTGTTAGCAAGCAAACTTTGGTTATTCATTTAAATAAAACCAGTGACAGAGCTTAAAGAAGCCTGGTTGATTGTGACTAAAGGCGCTGCCTTTACTGGATGGATGGCTGACAGCCTGTATGAAACGGGCTTAATGGTTCTGCTTCAGTTATAAAAGGCAACTGTTCACCCCACACCACCACTGGAGCGCACAGCACAAATTAGCACTGTCTTTGTAAACATCACCACTGTGTTTACTATTAAATTACCTTTTTTCTCTTTCTTTCCTCTAAAGGGGAGAAAAATGGGATGAAACCCACATATGTTTTATTTTTTTGACTGTGTCTTTTACTAAAAGCACTGTTTACCCAAATGAAAGCTTATTGCATCTGGTCAAGGAACGCTTATGCCAAATAGCTTGATGAGATTTATGTAACAGCCATGGTGTTAAGTCTTCAAAAATAGTCATAAAGGAACAGATCCTTAATTGGAAGCAGGCTGCTAATCACAGTGTTCTTTCAAATAAATGTTTGCAATTAAAATAAGTGATAAAATAATATATTTGTTGTGCATATAGATTATAAATTTGATAGGTTTTACACATTTAATGGTGATACTGAAGATAGAGTAGTGAAGAATTCATATTTCTGCTTGTATCATTCCGTATAAGATGTATCCACTGCAACTGTGATTTGATCCTCTACTGAAGGAGTTAAAACATGCAAAAGATAAAGCAGTTTAAGTTGCTTTCTGTATACTCAGAGCGATATGAAACAAAATCCTAGTACACCCCTCCATACTTTATCTTCCCTCTTCTGCCAGGAACAATTTAACCAGATGCTCTGCTGATTACCTTTGCCACTGTATAATGAATTTTACTCTATCACAGATTTTGGTCATTCAAGACTTACTAAACCTTCAGAGGAAAGTCCAGGTCAAAGCCTGTGCAGTGCAGATTTAGAGTTCTTTGCTCAGAGTTCTGATTAGCTTTCCTCAGACGCTCATTCACTTATGTGAGTTTTGGACTTTAATGCCATAACTGTAAAGCACAGCTTACCTTGCTTGTGCAGAGCCAGCCATCTCCCGGGGTTTGCCTCGCAACTGCTGGAAACCAATTTGCCTCACTCTCTCCTGCTCCCCAGCTCAAACTGGCAAACCGAATGGTTCACATCACAAGATATCTTTTTTTTTTTTCCTAATGCCTTGTTCAGGGGAATAAAATATTAACTGCCCTAGGCCTGCTCTGTGTGTGTGTGAGTGTTTTTCTTTTTTTTTTTTCCACATGTGCTCCAATAATGTATAGAAAACAAAGAATTTTGACTTTGACCACCAAAGACATGCAAATTCAGAGAACTTCAAACCCTTCCCCTGCAATACACCTCAGGGATGAGCAAGCCAAAGTCATTTAGGAAAAGTGACACTTGGGAAAGGGCCTTGAATTTTTTAAAAGCTTCTTCCAGTTATCTTATACTAGTCATGCATGCCTTACTTCCTAACCACTGATTAGCACACATCGCTGTGTAAAAGCTAGTCAGGCCTAGTGACAGGCCAATGGTGAAAACCTTCAGGTTAAAGTTACCATCCTCACATTGGAAAGCACGAATCAACCTGTACTGAAATCAACCTTAGAGTACTGAAAAATCTGACCTTTCTCACTTCTTTTTGACTGAAGTTATAACCTGAACATAAAGCTTAGCATATTAGCATTTGTCTACTTACTTCGTTACTCCATGCAAGAAGTTCAGGTTTGACTTGACATTGGCTTATTTCAGCTGTGCGTGGGGACAGACTGAATTCACCTCAGCAGTGGTAGAAAATGTGGGGTGGAAAAGATTAGAACAGATACAGTAAAAGATGGCATATGATAATTCAAAATGACAAAAATGGGCATAAAGTTGCACTGCTCCAAGTTTGAAGCATTTGACACAAATGTTAAGAGGAGATATTTCCATGGCATCTGCATTTAGGAGAGATATCTCCATGAATATTTCCACCCTTATTTAGTATGTTTTTCATAGTAGAATGACATTATCCCCCTTGGGCCCTCAGTTTTTAATGCTGTATTGAAGGTAGAAGTAAGAGGTGATGAATCCCCTTAATGCAAGTAACTTTGCGTAGAGATGGCAAGAATTAGATCATCACTAAACAACAATTGTGTAGGTAAAATGGGATACATTTTTCACTTTTTTTTTTTTTTTTTTTTTTACTAATGTGATGCAGGATTTCTGGACTGGTTCTTTCAAACAGTTCTAGCCAGAAAAATAAAATCTTAAATTCAGGAAAATCAAATAGTTCACAAGAGCAGAGAACTAGAAAAGACCTCTTGGGTCACTGAGTCCTATCCTCTGCCATAAAATACACTGTTATCCTTGTGTAATCCCATTTCATAAATTGACCAGACTCCATATTAAAAGCAATTAGGTTATTGCTCACAACTTCCAGTGGAAGGCTCTTTTAGATACTCAAGACTTGAGTAGTTAGAAACCTGTTTCTAATTTTCGATCTAAATGTATTCGGTTTATGTATGCATATATTTATACTTGTGACAATATTGTTCTTTAGTTTAAATAGTTGTTTTCTTTCCATGGTGTTCCTGATGTGTTGTAGTTATAGTCCCTTTCAGCTTGTGTTTTACTCTACTGCTTAAGCGAATTTTTCGTACAGTGTCTAAGTCAGATGGATTCTCTTTAAGCCTTGTGTCCCCTTATCATCACTTTGCACTGTTCCCAGATGACAGGTACCATCCTGGACACAGGGCTGCTCAGTGACCCTGGAGGAGGACACATTGTAGCACTTCAGATACTTCCATGGGAAATACCATACATCTGGGTATCACATCTGTCATTTTCACCAGTTTGGCATCAGTGTGTAATCAGGAGGAACTTCTGGGTCTTCCCTCTTCCTACAAAATTTCTAACTAAAAGGCAAAAGTTTGTGCAACAACGTCCTCCAAGCACCCAGTTTTGCATTTTGGGTGTAGTTATGTCCTTCCAGTTCTTTCTGTATTCATGAGGTCTCCTAGATTTTTGTGACAAGTATATATTTCTTTATAGCCTAGTCCTACGTTTTGCACCACAGGTTCATAAATAAAGTCTGGGTCCTAGTAACCTTGTAAGCCTAGATCCTTGCAACAGGTAACCTCATTCCAGGACTAAATCTCCCTCTTCAACACAAGCAGTTGACATCTCCCGTCAGATAGCTTCTTATCTGTGTTATACTTTTTGAACTAATTCCCATCTTCTCCAGTTTAACTAATAATTTCCCATGTGGCATCTCATTACCTACTTTTCAGAAGTCCATAGAGATGAGACCTACTGCATTTCTTTAGTCAAGAAAATCTGTTATCTCAGGGAACAAAACTATACAGTTAGTCTGCCATAATCAGCCTTTGGCAAACATACATTGCAGTCTGCCCCATCTTTAATTTACCTCCGTGATTTTTTCCTAGAGGCTTGCATACTGTTGAGCTTATATTAAAATAGGGCATGTAGTTGCCAGAAGCGCTTTTTCCCCTTTCTTAAAGCTGATATTATGGGTACCATATTTGGTTTTCTTCTGTTATAAGGCGTATGAGGTTTTAAGCTAGTACTTTTTTTTAAGAGATGTTATGGGTTGCGGTTACGTCCACCTCAACTAATGAATGGTAACTTCTTAGCTGGAGCTAATTTGTCTATTGCAATTTTCTTAAAGTAGTCCTGGGAAGTTCTTAAAAATATAAGTTCAAATACGCCTTTGGATGGAGAAGCTAAGAGCAAATCTAGGGAATTCTTTCTGGAAAGCCTAGAAAGAGACCTTCATCTGAAGCTTGTGTTTTGTTATTTATTATTTGGGTTACTAATAAAACCTAACCCTCAGAAGGGGTAAGTTTGACCTTATAGTGTCATGTTGAATATATTTGAGGCAGTGTAGAAACACCACCTGCTCACACAAAGAAATTCAAAGCCCGCCTGTCCTAAATCATGCCACTGTGCTCAGTTATTGCATATATATCCCCCAGCACAGCATGATCTTATGTATTATATATATTGCAATTAGACAAAATGGTGTGAGTTAGGAATGAAGTGGCAGCCTTAATTGCTGTTTTCATTTGTTACAAAGTTGTAACTCAACACTGAGGGTAACTTTAACTCGTTCACACGGAAAAGAGAGAAAAGTGGACAGGAACAAGGTGCCTTTTCGGTCTTGTGTGTTAGCTTTGTGCAAGGGGCCTGGCTGGCAGAAGGGCCTCGATGGGGAGATCCCACCAGGCCGCAGGTTGCTGGCAGACTGCATCTCCACGCTCCCCCCGTGCCAGCCAGGTCGGGGGAGAGCTGCTTGCAAGCAAATACAGAGCAAACGCAGGGCTTAAAGACACCCATTCCAGAGCCTCATCTGTGGAGGGCACCAAGTGACGATAAACACTCCTGAAGCCGAAGATTTTTCGCTATAGCTGCTTCCACTGAGTTAAAAATAATTACAAATTTTGGGCAGTGGCAATGGCTGGAAAGGGCCCAAGTAAAGGGATCTGCCTGGAGAGAAGGGAGAGGTTTTGCTAGGTGTGGAGAGCACACAGAGCATCTTCCCTATAAATCAAGGACAGACTCATATCAGGCATGTGGCTATTTTATTCAGCTGCCGGTCTTGGCTCCAGGGCAGCCTGGCTATGCGTTATTTTCCTTCTCAGGGGGTTGTGGCTAAGTCACCACCTGACCCTTTGTGCTCATCTCAGTCCTTAGCTCAACTGAAGTTCGCTTGTCTAAAGATGGAGTGGAGGCCCTGGGATTTGCCCCCCTGTTAATATGGTGACTGATGCTGAAACTATGTTTTCCCACAGAGTGTCTCACAGTGAGTGTGTTTCTGAAAGCTTGGCATAAAATGTAAACAAGGTAGAAAAGTCAGGTCTGTAATGAGCATTCTCTCTGCAGAAGCGATGCTCATGCAGTGATGAGACTCTTCATTCATTTGAGCTCGTCTCACTTCATGACATGTGTTTCTTCTTATAGCATAGCTTCTGTAAAGCCATAGCGGTGTCACAGCACATGCACATTAGACGTTAGCTGCAATTGAATCTGAATGTTGTCATTTAACAAAAAGGAGAATAAGCTTTGGATAAGAAAAAAAATATTTAATGGGATTAGAAAGAACTACAGATATTCTTTGTGATTTTTACGGTTGCACACTGTGTCAAGAGTTTGGTAATTTATAAAACTTCTTGATAGAAATATATGAATATACCAGTCAAAGTAATAATTAATTCCCTTGAGAAAATGCTCATTAAAAAAAAAATCTACGATAAAAAAAAAGAAAATTCTAAGAAGCTAGGAGATCACAATGTAAGCTAGCTGCCAATTAAGCCTTCATGGGGTTGAGAAAGGAAAATGAAGGCAACAATATAGCTTTCTGACTGGGGATTTGATCTTCAAGATAACCTCCAAAATGCAATATTTCACTTACTCAAAGCTCTGCTGAAATACATCCTTGCTGATTATGCCATAATACTGTACATTTATCCTCACATGTTAGGAAGTATTCCATTACTCACAAATGCAGTTAGTTACAAACAGTAGACAATAGCACCCTTTTCAGAGCTGGATCTGCAAGGAATTATATAAATATCTTTTTTCTTTTTTTTCTTGCTGTATATTTGAAGAATATCACTTTGCTGCAAATATGGGTCTGTCTACTCCATGACGGAGTGCTTTTGGCTCTGTATCACCAAACACTTGTAGGACAGGTGAGGATGGCACTGTGTGAACATATTGCAGAGCTTGTGTTGGGCAGAGCCAGACTATGGTCTAAGGATAAATTGTCCAAGAAGACTTGGACAGGCTATGTAAAAATACTAACTACTAGCTGCTGTGTATGGCCACACAACAGGCACTCTGCCTATGGAAAGCAGAGTTTTCCATGGCACAGCCCAGAACATGTCTGTACCGCCTGAAGAAGGGGGGACCATCTCAGCCAGCCAGGTCAGTTTGTACTACCATAAAGTGCAGGGAAAAGTCCATGAAATTAAAGAACTTATGCTAAAAAAAAATGGTATGCTCAGACAACTGCTATAGTATCTTGGTGATCTGAATTTTCTGTGTATTTGTAAAGGATATATTAAATCAAACAGTGGTTTTTAAAGAAAACAAGAATTTTCACCTATGCTTCAGACACAGGCTGATATAACTTAAAAGCCTTCCTACAACAGAAATCAATTTTGCTACTTTCACTCACACTGAATAATACTTCTTCACAAAAGATTTTCCCCCCTATCTAATGGCTGTGACTCACAAGCCCAGTGAACCACATGAGGAGAAGCACAAGGTTACTCCCCCAAACTCTCTACCCTGCTAGGGTTACCTCAGAAGCAACTAAACGGCTATACTCCCCCTTCCTCAGCTGTTGCAGTTCATTGCCCAATTTACTCATTTAAGCTGCTCTTGATTGAAATTTACCTTAATCTACTGGGATGCAACTTGTGATTTAGCTGAGGTGGGTGAGGGACTGCCTAGGAAGCAGTGTTGTTTCTGCTATCAGTTACTGTCGTAAAAACTGCAGTCAGGAAAGTCAGAACAACGTAGGAATGGTCTAGGAATGGTCTAAGTCCAATGAGAAACATGACCTTTTGCTTTTAAATATGTGTTTTTAAAATCACACAGAACCAAACACTGCAAATATTTTGCTAGTGTGACAGACACTTTCATGTCACAGGGCAGAAACCCACAGGCCACATTGCCTAACTGCAGTGGAAACTCTTCTTTCATCCATTTGTTTTTAACTTTGCTGCTTACCTTTAGAAACAAAATACACACAGTCAGTGGAATCAGCTGGATATTGCTGTAGCTGCAAGCTTATTTTGCTTGTGTTGCTGTGTTTTGAGGCCACTGCATCACTTTCCCCAGAAGCTCTCAAGCTGCAATGGGGTATGCCCTGTCCTCCTACCAAGAGCATATGCGTGCATGAGGCACAAGGATGCTCCCAGCTGAGCTGGCCTTTGACACATGGAAGTCAATAGAAAGATTCTAGTTACTGAGTACCAGGATCTGATGTTTTACTTATTTATGGGATGACTTTGCTGTTTTTTGGTAGCCACATAGGAGCTAGTGAGATTTTATTCTTCATATTTATTTGTCTTTTACATGGAATTATTTTCCCCCTTCAAAAGTAGAGCACAATTTATGACAATGAGAGCTGAGTATGTTACACAGTAATAAAGGTAAGCACTAACAGAATAAAGCTGTCTAAGGGGTGCTATAAATGTATCTCATTAATTTGTATGCAAAATATATTTTGGACTCTGCTCAATGTATCGCGGGTGAAGGTTGTGATGGAGCTAGCAATGATGCTGTGCTTCCTGGGTCCCTAAAGCAATGCTGCCCTGATCCTGGACTCAATTTAAGACTAAGCATCATTAAAACCATTGGGGACCCCAGTAGCTGCCCTTTATACCACAGCTGGTACAGAAGAGGTTTGAATGAAAAGATAAGGGAACTACAGATTCAGCTACATTCCCCAGCTCAGCAGCATGAAGAGATTGATATCTAATCCACTTGCTCTAGATCTGACCATTCATTGTTCTAGGCACCCCTATCACCTGCGTCACACCTTCATTTCCTCTTTGTTGTGTGTTGAGAGACATCATCATCAAGAGGAAGGAAACTTTTTCTTAGTTACTAGGATTAAGGTAACTGATAAAATATTGCATCTTATTTTACATCAAATACTGCTTAGATGTTTTTTATGTGAAATTATCCATAGTCATTGCCTATTTATGAGACAAGTCTTTGCCAGAATTATTGTTATCAAAAGTATCACACTATCTTAAATCTCTGTGAGATGACCAAAATACTCAGGACTCTCAGCTCTCCTCAGGCACACACACACAGGCACACACACATACACATTTTGGACTAACTGTCATGAAAGTACCCACTGAGTTTGCAGAGCGTTCCCCAGAGAACACCTTGGCAATTCTGCACTTACAGCTCAACAAGAATTGGATGCTCCACAGCCCCAGTATCATTCCCAATTCTCCCAAATAAGGGTGCCTAAGGGTGACTTAGTGTTGCTACTTCAGCAAGGAAGCATTTTCTTCAACTGTAGCTCATGTGCAGACTGACTCACAAATATAGGAATTGTATTTGGGCTCAAGTTTTCTGACATGCATGCAATTCAACACACTTGCATAAGAACAGGCATTTTGTAACAACTTCTGTGTTCACACTGGTGGGAGAGGTCACCGTGTGTGTGAATGTACACAGCATATGGAAATACAGTACTTGCCATGCTGTAGGAATTATGTCACTCCTCTGCTAAATTCTGTGTTATTAAATCAAATTCATCATCGCTAAAAAGTTAGCTTAAAAAAAAAAGAACAGCACAGATTGCAATGTTCAATGATCTGTAGCTTACCAAGGGAATGCAAGCATATTCCTTACCTGGAGATTCTATACCTGGAGATTATATATCACAGCCAAATACTTATCTCCTGAGAAACTTTTCAGTCTGCTTATGGGCTTGACACCAGCCAGAAAGTACCATAGTCTGATTCTGCACTTAAGTAATTTCCATGTGGTTCTTTTCCCTTCTGTCGTGGAGTTCTGAAAAAAAAAAAAAGTAATGAAAAACATATTAGGTTTTTGTGGAAAATGTGTTATTCTCTTATTCTAATTATGCACAGATTACTTAAGGGTTGCAAAATATTTGAGAATTAAATCCTTAGATCTTAAATATTGACTAAATAAATAAATAAATAAATAAAACATTATCCTGATTTGCTGTCCATACATTTGATTAGGGAGAAAACTGTCCCGGGGGAAAAGAAAAAAAAAAAAAAAAAGACCCAAGGGCTTCTGCTGCTTATGCAGGACTTTGCATTTCATCTCTGATTGAGTTGTCAAGTTGAAACTTATGTTATGTGTCACACAGCAGCACAACCCCTGTGTAATTCTGTCGGAAGGGATCCGCATGTTTTCACTGTTAGCACAGAATAAGTTCAAACTCCAACTTGTTGTTTGACAAACTCGGAGATCACAAATAGGCTAGTTTTCGCTTGTGAATTATAGCCCTATTAGGCTGTAGTCATTAGGGAGTCTTATGGTAAGTATTGCAGTGGTTTTCTGTTGTAAATGCATTCTAATCCTTGTAAATATCTCAACTGAGAAAAAAAAAATGATATAGAGGAAGGGTTAAAAATAATAGGCATGGATAAGCAGCAGCCTGACAAATCCAAGCCACCAGGAGAGGGAAACAGTAGAAATGGCATTCAACTGTAGGTGTTTCTTCTGGGGAATTATCCATAGTCATTACGTAGTCATGAGACACATTTTTGCCAAAATTACAAACTCAGCCTACACTGACTGGGCATAGTTCATGGAGAAGAGCACTGGAAACAGTGGTTAAAAATGATGAAAAAAAAAAAGTGTTAAAAGGCAAAAAGAAAAATTGGTCATGAAAAATACTGGTGATGCAGCTTCTTCAGCACCAGGAAAAGCACTTCTGGAAATTAGGATTGGATTATGTGCCAATTCCCATGCTATCAGAATCAGAGTGCCTAAAATACAGTTTCATTACAGGAAAGTCTGACTAAATACACAGTCTCTGACAAAATTCCCCAGGGTAAAATCCATAACATCTGGTTTCTGGCAAAGAACTGTTTTGGAGACGTGGCTGAAAACCTGGCTAGTTCAGGGCAGAGTTTCCTTCTTTGCCAGTCTGGGGAGGAAGCTCTGTATTTCAATATTCCCACTGTGTCAGGCAAAGATAGCATCTTCTCAGTTATCTGGGCTTCTCTCTTCTTACATGCTTACAAAAGATAAGCACCAGATTCCCAGATCACCGGTACTTGGGTGAATCATTTTACCAAGCGTTTGTACTCAGTATCCAGCCTCTGCCCATTGCCTCCATCCATTGCTCACAAGGGACTTGGGGCATCCTGCTGCTTGGCAAGGAGGCAATATGGTGTTCCCCGGGGTCACCTCTCTTGGCTCCTAGGGGATGATGCTGTGACTGCTCTGCCACATCCTGCTGGCTCACAGGCATCGTGGAGTAGAAGGACAGTGGGAGAGCCCCTCTTCTGCAGCCGCTGCCCATTCACTCCACCATTGCTCACCATCTCCATCACCAATTTCATGTAACCAGTCCAACATCTGCTCATCTGCTCCTCTGGCACTACTCCCACATGTAGGGCTCTCATTTCCTTCTCATATATACTTGAATTCCCTGCCTTCACCCCGTCTCATCTTTCCCTATCCACCAAGAACCCAACATCATTCTCAGCAAAGGTGTTGGTTCACCAGCAGCTCTCCTGCCCTGGTACCTTTTCTTGGCAGCTCAGAGCTTGGTGCTCTTCCTCTGGCTGCCATTCGCCCAGCTCCCTTGTTTCTCTTTTCCCCAGCTGCCCCAGTCATCTCTTAGGCCTTACAGTGACACTAGGTTCCCTCTTAGCACTTTCCTCTGGTGCTTAGCAGAGGATTATTTCTCCCAAGCTCTGTTTGCATCTTCTAACCTGTGGGGATTGTAGGAAACTATCAACAGGCACCCTCGAAATCTGGTCGCCTTGGATAAAGGGAATGACAGTCCCAACTCCTGAAATCTTTGAACAATGACAGAAGGAAAAAAGTCATAAAAACAAGTAAAACTCCATTGGGCCCCATTCCTCTGTGGGTTATATAGGGCTGAAATGATGCACTTTGGAGGCAAAGGAGTCCTGGGTTTTCACTCATCAAGATTCCCTGGCGATTAACTCTTTTGCTTCTGTGCCCTTGCCCACATTTCTGAGGTCCTGGGTGAGTTACATGGTTCTCATGAAGTGATCTTTATCCTGTGTTGTGTTGTGACAAAATATGCCACAGCAACGGACAGCAGTCCTAGAGAACATCCACAAGCTCTGTATGTAAATTCTCTCCTACGGATAACATTTTATGGGCAGAAAAGTCCAAGAGAGGCTTCAGTGATAGATCAGATTAATTCCTTAGAACAAACTTGTCCCATCAATAGCAGTAAACCGGCTAAGCCTCAGATATCTATCTTCTCTTCCACCTCCCGTGCTTGGGACTATACAGATCTTTGCCGCAGAATGACGAAGCACTGGCCTGAGGAGCACTGCATCACAGGATGAACACAGGTCTGGCTGTCACCGAGTGCTGCAAGGTGCAAAGGGACCAATTCTGGCAGCATTACAAGCATGAGATGTTTGAAGAGGAGGAAACAGAGATGAGTCTGGTGGATCATCACCATTGCTTCTTCACAAAGGTAGAGGATTTAGAGCACCTTTTGGGGCAGACCGCACTACCCATGACACACTAGCTCTTAGCTAGCATCCTGAAGAGGGGAGGTGGCATTGTGGAAGTGCTGATTTCATGGGTTTCCATTTAAGCCGGTAATATTCACACCCCAATTACATGCTGAAGGTGTGAGTAGTGCGTGTGCAGTACTAATTACCCAGACCTCAGTGCGTGGCACTGAATATTGTTCTTGCAGTGCCCACCCAGAAAGCAGAATGCCACAGCATTAACAAGCCTTTGATCTTTCCTCTTGCTTATATATCTTCTCCTTAATGCTCTGTATGAGCTGCAACCGTTACCGCTGATTGTTATTTACTCTTCCTAGATCCATCCTTGTCAAGGCTCAAGAACAAAAGAACCTCGGCTTGATTTGTGCTGTTTTCTTTCTTTCTTTCATTTTATTTCTCATAGCAAGAACAACAATCTGGAGAAAGCGAGTCAGTTCTCTCTTCCTTTTCTTTTTCTCTTGCCCCATCCCCAAGTACCCTCTGTAACTGGTTACATTAGTATAAACTTTTCATATTTCTGTAAAAATTTTCATATTCTTCTGAAAAGTCATAGGAAAATGAAGTTGCTGGTCTGGTCACTATCCTACACAATCACCTTAAGATAAAATCTTGGAGATTTGCTCTTTTGCTTAATGGATTTCACAGCACAAAGAGACATTCTTTCCTAAATGTTTCTCTTTTCTTTTAAGTTTCTGTCTCTTACTAAGCACCAGAACACCATTAATGTCAATGGTACAAAGTAGTCGCTGACCCTTTGAAGACAGCTCCACAGTTCACCAACTTAGTCTTTATAAAATCCCTAATTGAGGGTGGTCATCATCCACATTAGAGAATCCCAGGCAAGGAGGACCTACAAATTCAAACTACAAATCCTTATGTGAGATGTCTCGGTTTATCCCCTTGGCATGCAATATAGTGACCCTGAGGTTATCCTGAGAGTCAGAGTTCTAAAGACTATGAAACAAATGGTAAGCAAACCAGAAAACACATATTTTCAAATCTAGACTCACCAGCTAATAGGTAATCACAGATTTGTTCAGTGCTTTTCTTAAAATCTGAATTAGGATGAGCTACGTTTTGATTTGGTTTGACTTGTTCTTTATTCTAGGGTAACTTTATAAAGAAAAGACACCATATAGACATATTTGTCCTCCAGCTAGCAAACTAGCTTTTGTATTCTTTTTCTCACACACTTCAGTATTAACAATATTACACAAGAAGGATAGGGACTGCCAGCTCTTGCAGTTACATTTGCTGATGTATTTCATAGAAAAATCCTATTTTCAGTTGCTGTTTTGAATCTATATCATTCCAGATAAATCCTGGAGTGAAATCACATTGAATTCATTTTAGAAAATTTCTGATGACCTTGTTAAGATATAGCTGCTGATAAGGCTAGAAAATATATGTATATTCACATATATATGCATATTTGAGCATACTTTCTTATTGTCTTTTTTTTTTTGGAAGCTCTACTAATCCTTGTGTTTCTGAGCCTGAGCTACACTAGGATTTTGGTAGAGGAAGGTGGCTTGGTGTTAGGAATGTGCTTTTTCCTGTTTTTATAGGAACTGGGGTTAATGGCTGTGGATGAAGGGAGGGAAGCTGAATGGGGTTCTGAGTCAGGGCCTGGCTGAGCGAGGAAACTAGAACTATGAGTCAGATGGGAGGAGACTGGCACTGGCTGGACTCAGAAACTGGGTTAGGAGCTGTTGGAGAGGGAAGGCAAGATCACAGGGGATATTAGACTGTATATCACATTTGTGCATAGGTTGTATCATCAGACTTGGGAGGGATTTGGGGTGTCCTCAAGAAGGATCCAAGCTCATATATGGCAGAATTGCCTCCTCCTGTCATACAGCCTGATATGGTCTTTAACCACATGATTTCCTACTGTTTTTTTCATCAAGCCCCTGCCTCATTCATTGCACAGAGTGGATGTTATTCATCTGCTTCATTCTCATTATTCAGTGTAATGGCCCTACATCCTATTTACTGCTCACTATTCAAACCCTGTTCCAAAGATAGAATAATTAATTTCCTCATGGGCTGTTCCTCATGGGCACTCATCATTACAGTACTTCATAAATAGTAATTCATTCATTTTCACAACACTCATGTGAGAGGCAGGGTGGTGTTATTCTCATTTTTCAAAAGGGGTACTGAGGCAGCCAGACTTTAACTAAGGGCTACATTTACACGAATTATGGATTGCTGAGCTAAGTCACCTCCATCCAGGTTTGTCAGAGTGCTCGGCGTTGCACAGCTGCTGGTATCGTCAGTGAGCAGCTTCGCTGCAGTTGGGAGTAACTGGCACTTGGGAAGACAGATTGCGATAGCGCCAAGTCATGTGTTCTCAAAACATGACAAGGGACCACATAGGCAAAGCCTGGCCTCAGATTTTCCCATAGCACTGCAGATGAGGAAGAGGCAAGGATGGACCCCTCTGCACAGGACAACATTCAGATCCTTTAAGTAGGAGGCCCTCCTTCTCTTTTTTGGTACTTTTTCCTGATCTTCTAACCTTGCACCAAAGTAAATGTTAGTCCTCTGCTGTGGTTACCAACTGATCCCAAAACAAATCCATCCATATCATAGTGAAGGTGAGCAATAAGGGGAGATCAAATTAGTTATTTTAGCTATACCTGCATTCTGAATGCCTTACTGTGTGATATTAACCTTTAAAAAACTCTCTGTGTGTACTAGCCTGTATCTTCAAAAAGGCAGTCTGAGAAACCCCACAGAAGTCCCACTAGGATGGATCAATGGCAGGACTGAAATCTTCAGATTCACAGCACTGACCTCTGCCCCTCAAACTAGGAGAATAAACACTGTCCTGTACACACACCAGTGCCAAGGGGAACAACACCCTTACTTTGCAAGAGATTTTGAGTGTTTGAGGGATGATGCCACAACCTGGGGCTCCAGCTGGGTCTGGAGATGAGCAAAGGCCTGTGCTCTCTCCCTCCAAACTGCTGCTCCCATCTTCACCCCTTGGCCAGGATATCCCCACCCCATGGCTGTGATACCAACCCCAGCCTCCCTGCTCCACCAGGCACTTTTAGCTCTATTCTGCTGGATTTCTCATCAGTCTCCTGCTTTCTGCCCGTCTCAGTCTCAGCACCAGTTTCTCATCCCCTTGATCCTCGTCATGGCCTCAGGCCTCCTCCCACCCCACAACACAGTAAGATGCCAAGCTCTTCTTCCAGGGCTGACTCCCTTGGCCTGTCGAGCATGCGCTTCTTTCCAAGACAGTATGACAGTCTTTCTTCCACACTTTAAATCACTAACATCTAATCTCAGGTTTCTGCTTCATGTCTTCTGCAGTCTTGTATCCCATGCCTACATGAACGCAACCATGTCATTCGGGAGCAGCAGCCGCCCAACTCCAGCAGCCCGGGGCTGGCGTAGGCTTGCTGCAGACAGGGCCTTTGGAGAACACAGCTGCCAAATTCCTGAGAAGTATCTACTGAACTTGAGCAAACGCAACTATTTCAAAGGCTTAAGATGTGGCCAAATGTGGACTTCTTTTCATGGCCACATTATTTACATCAGGGTGGGCTGTCTTCTCTGCCAAATGTAACGTCCATACTCCATAGAGTTAACCAAATAAATGTTTTCAAAAACTCTTTTTGATGTGAGCAAAGTAATATATTTTCTATAGTCTTGTTCTTGGAAATGACTGAACTATTTTTGCTAAAATTTCAAAATAACAAATAAATCAAAGTGAGGCAGTCATCCAGCATGGGGAATTTTAGATGAACACTTAAAGTCTGGCAGAGTTATATGCAACTGAAGAAAGGATTTTATAATGGGAAGTGTCAAGCATTAAGTATAGGTGGCACTTCCAACTCCGCCTATAATACAGATTGGATTAGATGCCTGGTTCTGTTCCCAGGGCATTCTGGATTAAACCCACTGGCTCACAGGGGATTAGGAAGAAAGTTCATATTTGTCGCAGGTTAATACATTGTATGGCATTTTTGTTCTCAAAGGAAAAAAAATCACATCACTTATCTAGAAGATTTATTTATTTATCGGTATTGGCAAGAAACGCATAATTTGCTGACAATATGGAATGGATGATTATGGCAACCAATTTTATGAGAGGCTTTTAGAAGGGAAGCTTAATAATAAAATGTTAACAATTATAATTTAAAAATGAGTCAGCTACAGAGAAAATAAGACAAAGGCAAAAAGAAAAATGAAAAACCTTTCAGAACAAAATGTTTTATTTCCATTTATTTCGAATGCTTTGCAGATGTGTGTGGGGCAAGTAGGAGGCTAATATATCTCGCTTTAGCAGTACTAATTGTTTGCATTATCACAATAATCAAATGCAACCATATTAATCTCTGTGGTTATTAACTTGATTTTTACACATTAAGATTTAGATTTAATCCTCTGGGACCATCTATTAATGCTTTTAAAGTTGAAGGGTTTCAACAGTTTTAAGGGTTTTTTTCCCCTCTTTTAGCTGCAGG
>NW_010584003.1:165332-178672 GCF_000705375.1 Tinamus guttatus | reverse complement strand
TGTCAAGGACCATGAATCATGTTAATACATAGCAACCTCTACAGCTATTAAAATGTCTGCAATAATGTGATTATTTTAAAACGGAAAAACTAATATCATATGTATTACTTAAAGATCAAGCCCTTTTTTTTTTAAGAGTCCTTGGAAAGGCCTGCTTTTTGGGGGCAGGGGGTGGAATGGAAATGCTAGTGAGCGTTTCTAGAATGTTTAATCTCTAATATAATGAGAAGGAAAACTTCAGGTGCTTTTACAGAACACATCCTCTCTGACTTTATAGTCAATGTAGCATAAAAAAAGGCAAAAAAAAAAAAAAGCAAGATCAGTAAGCATGAAGAACTATTTTGTTTTTGTTTAGCCAAGTTGTAGTTACACTGACCTGCTGGAAGAGTATCCATTGTAATATTTTCATGGCCAAAGAGTGATGGATGTCACAAAAACAGAAAACAGCATGGGCATGTTTCTCTGATATGTCATGGTGGAATTTAGTGCTACTCTTGAAAAAAAAATGAGAAAAAAATGGTTAAAAACTCAATTTTCAAGGTGGATTTATCAAATAACTTAATTTGCAAGTTATATAAACAGGAAAATATAGTAAAGTGACATCAGGAAAGGAATTAAGAAAGTGTCTTGGGGTGTATAATTGCTTTGTAATTGGGGTGTATAATAGTTTTCAAATATTAACTCCAAACCAAGTAAAAGTAAGATAGTCTTTTGAAGAGAAAAAAATAGTTATCTCAGATAATTCATTTTTATTGTAGTTGAGCATACATGTCTATGTTGCCTTTTGCTGAATAAAAGCTCCTTTGGTTATTCTTGCTACTGGGCAGTCTTTAGGCAGCCACCTCTTGACTTAACATGTACAAGATAGTCCAAAAGTGAAAGAACCTTTTTAATCCTTCTGCTTTTATTATAGCTGTGTTTTCGAGTGAACATGTTTCATTTTCCTCTGTTAAATGTTCTAATAACCCAGATCATTCAGGAGTATAGAGGTCCATGCCTCACCACAGAAGGCAAAGAGTTCCCTATCACAAACAACAACTGAAAGACACTGTGGGTAGGATCTGCTTGGGGAATCGCCTTTCCTCTTGTTCATAATTTATAATACAGCTCAGAAATTTACTATACAGCTTTGTTATATAATTTATTCTATTTCACTGAGGATTCGCTGAATCTGGATTAGCTCCCTAGGATCTGAGCCCTAGCGAGAGTGTATGGAGAAGACCGCTGCTTAACCAATACAAAGTTCACATGTAATCATTTTAATGGGTAGGAATTCAGCTACTGCCAAGTGGTTGAGTGGTATTTTATAAGGTGTTAAACAGGTCTGAAATATGAAGCTCTGGTCTTTCAATACACAAATGGCCAAATATGATGTGGTGCATTTTATCAGATACCTGGAAGAGCTCCCTCAGGAAAGAAGGAGTTCAAGCGCCCTTGTTTAAGGTCAGGTGGGTGCCAGTGACCTCAGACAAGCATTTTAGCGAGCTGATTCCTGGCATCATGCCAAATAATTTTAGGTTATGGAATATAAGGGCACCATTAGCATTGTTTTAAATTGCACTTTCTGTTTTGTAAAATCAAAAAGGAAATTTCATGGGGAAAAGAAGTCTCGCATTCATGCAACATTAATGTTTAGGGAATAATGTGGTGTTTTGCCATGTTAAAAGAATTATTACAAACCCTTCATTGAGAAGCTCTAGAGATCTCATACTTTGTAAAAGAGACTTGATAATTGGATGTGCAGGCGGGGGAGGGAGATGTATGTGGAGGGTATCACTTTTGGTGACAGCAATGTGCCTATTTTTGTTCCTGTGGAAAAAAAAATACCCTGATCTGGCCAAATTCGAAGCCTTTGAAAAAGCAGAGAGGCTACTTGCTGCAGGTCTGTGTGGTGCAAGTGACTGGACCTCAAGGCAGGGTGGCTCATTGCTGGGCTCTCCCCATGCCCCCAGCTGAAGCAGGAACACTACAAGCTCCAGCATGCACATGCTTGGGGAAGGCAGATGAAGTTGCACATGCTGCTTCTAAGGAGTTTATTCTTTTACCCTACATGGCTCTTCTGTTACATTATCTGAGCGCCCCAGAAATCCTTATAAACGCCCATAAATAGGGGCTGCTTCTCCTCTCCCGCTGTGCATGGAGAGGTGGCCTCTCCCTGTGGGGCTCAGAGTGGGGCGCGTGTCCAGCCCTGGCTCCGGCAGCCCCCCAGGGGGGCCACGCTGCTGCCACATGCTGCGGCTTTCCCGGAGCCTCCGCCCGGGAACAATGGAGCCCAGCTCCGGAGCGGGCTCTGAGGCTGCTGGAATGGGCTCCGGGCAGCTGGACTGGGCTGCGGGGCCACGGCCACCCGCTGTCCCTGGGCTCTCCCGGGAAGCGAACCCTGGGGCATCTTCTGCGCGCAGCCAACAGCACATTTTGCCTGCAAGCCTGGCAGGGAACCTCAGCAAAAGGAGCTTCACAGGGATTTCTTCCCAAAAGCTCACCTTCTGCAGCCACCTTTTTCCTTTTTTTTTTTTTTTTTGGAAAGTGACAAATCCGCACGGAAAATTAGCTATACTGGTTTATAAGTCACGTGTGTGAGAGGCTGTGAGCGTTTGTGCATGGGCCATTGTTGGATTTTACGGCAGATGCTTTTATCCCTGGAACTGAAGCTGCCACGTATTGCAATAGAGCAGCTAATTTTATAAAGCTCGGGGTCTGGGCAGGCAAACAGAGGGAGTCTCTTAACTCCGCTGAAGTACCTTGGAGAGTTTATCTATCTGAGGGACAGACAGAAAAGGGAAACAGAAAACATAAACATGTGAACGTGACATCTGTGATTCCACTTTGCAGAGTGTTTTACATGTGTGAAAATACCTCATTGTCTTGAAAAAGCGAGAACTTTGGGGTTGAAACTGCTGACAGAAATTAAGATGACTTAAAAGGAAAAGCTCAGCTATAGAAATGAATTTGAAAGGAAACAAAAAGGTTATGCCAACATTTTCCTGAATGATAGCAGAGATGTATGCTAAAGAATAGGTGTTGACAGAAGAGAAACACAACCCTTTAATAAAAGAAGTGGGCAGGCAGACATATGAACTGCTGAAATTTCAGCATTTCAGAGTCCTGTGGGTAGGGAGCACTGGAACACAGGAAAAGCAAGTAGAAAAGATCCTAGGAAACAGTCCCCTTTAAAATTTTCGATCATTTAAGATGCCATTTCATTTGAGAAAAGAAAAATACATGTATAGTGTATGCATAAATGTATGGGAATTGACAAGGAAAAAGAAGGACAAAAAGGCACATTAGCGTTTCGGTCAGCCTTCCCTTTCAGATATCCTCTGCACTGTGTCATAATAAATCGTGCATCTTGCTTCCCAGCCAAGGTCTGGGCTGCAACATTCCTCGGTCGCTTTGTTTCAAAGCAGGGTTTGCACTGAATTTGGGGAGTTCTCCAAGCAGCCGCAACAACAGAGTAATATTTCCTCACTGTGTCCTCACAAAGCATGATCAAACAGCTCACTTTCAGGGTGGAGGTATCGGGGAAGCTTTGCTTTGGGTAGCTGGGGCTGAGTCTGACAGCCTTATGATAGTTACTAGTATCTGCAGAGTTAACGTGTGCAGCCTGGTTGGAAGGCTTGTGATGTGTTTTTGATTTCCTGCCTTAAGGAAAGGTCTCTTTTTTGGCCAGCGGGGATGGGGGGATGGCAGTGAACCATTCGATTCTCTTTCTCGACACACAAATGTCAGGAAATTGTTACCTATGTAGTAAATTTATTTTGTGTAATGGATTATTTGCATTCGGGAGGAGGTTCTTGCTTGCTAGTTACTCAGTTGTTGTGTGAACATGAGTAAATATTGTAAATATTTTTGAGGAATGTGAATTCAGTGTGATTCCATCCTCATCGTGGCTTTGCAAAGGGTGCGAGTTTCTACAAACTGTGCTCTATTTGTCTTTCTATTAGCTACTTCTTTCAATGCCTTTATTCCCTAAGGGTCATGTCATTGTCTTCTGAAATCTTGAAAGATCTTGCTTACATGTGAAAAGAGTGTTTTTATAAAATGCACATTTAAAGAGATTACAGTTAATCAGGTCACTTTCTTCTTCCAGGGCAGTAAATTAGTTGTCATCATCTCTGTTTATTTTTCTCTTTCCATTTCTTATGTATATATAAATAATGGAAAGATACAACATTAAATTAAGAAAAAAAATGTAATTCAACCTTCATTCAGAGAGTCTGAGATTGGAGACATTTTAGTAGGTGACCCTGCATACTCATGTTTTATACTGCATAACTTCCTTTCCAGTGGTCAAAGTCTTATTTCTGTGGCAAAATTGTCTTCAGATGATGGTTTATTTTTCATGAAATTTTGCTGACTGAAGGGACAAAAGATTTTAAAATAGTCGTCAGAATATTTTCCTGTAATCCTAATTCTTAATCTTAAATCCTTGGTTCTGTAGTGGGACACGGGCAGGTGGACAACTTTGCTTGGAGCCTCCAAGAAGGCAAGGTGCTTTGCACAGCTACAGATGTCCAGCTGCCTGCCTATTCCTGTCTGACTGAGACTTCTCTTAAAACTAATGTGAATTTTACGTAGATTTAGAATTTTGCTTCTCTTAAAAAATTTGTGAAAAAAAAAAAGGTCGCATTTCCACAAAAATCTAAATGTGTCTATATGGTACTTTGTGGTACAAATTGACTGGGAATAGTTTCCCTCACTTATTTGAGTCCTGACCATGCCAAAATCCTTGTTTCCATTGATAGTAGTAAGACCAGTGGTATGCATATAATCTTATAAAGGCCACGAAATGTCTTCCAAGCGCTATATGAAAGACGATATTTTTCCTACGAGCACCAAATCGTCCTACTTGGTGTAATGTTTACTCTCCGGCTGCTCTGAGAGGGTGCAGAATTAGCTTACAATAACAACAGTAGGTTCTCTGAGACAAAATGATATTTTGAAACTTACTGTTGATTCTGGCACCATGACAGTGTGTTCTTGGTTGTAAAAATCCACTAAAATACATCGTAATAATGGTGATGATGACGATGAATTTCAGTCCTGGAGAGAAATGGATAATGGGGAATACATATCACTGACCAACTTTTAAAGTCACAAACCCTGCTCCTAGATTTCTCCCTATTAAAAGGAAAGACATTTAAGCAAGTGATTCTTCTTTTTAACACTCCAGTCCCCTAGAATGTTGTCTTTATGGATGCACTTTGGAGTTCAGCTAAAAGATCATATTGCTTTAAAACAGGCATACTAAACCCAAGCATGCCTGGAGGAGAATTTGTAAGCACAATTATGTTTGCCACAGAGTTGCTAGGTCAGTGGGCGGTATAAGATGCACCCATCTTTCTAGGAGCAGTAGGATTTCCTGCTGTTTTTTTCAGTAGTGACCTAGAAGGAGGTTAATGATTCCAAAGAATGACTTTTCCCTTAGGGAAAATTTAATCTTCTGACCTTTTTCTCTATCTGTCCATTCCTTTTAAGTCACAGACCCCCTTCATTTAGCTTACATCAAGCTGTTTTATTTTCTTCAAAAACATGGTTGAAGTGATTGCTTTTGCTTTCATTTAACCCTTGAACTGGATGCATTTCCAAAATACATCGTTGCCCAGAATATGGGACTGTTTGTAAGCATTTCTTTCAGATTTCTATATTTGTCTTAAATGTGATTGTCAACCCTCGGAATCACTTTGACAACTGACTAACTTCGAAAATGCATACCTTTAATGTACTCTTGCAATCGTCTCAGAGAGTTGCTTTAGAAAAAGAACATGACAGGAATAAAACAGCTATTGGATTTTTTTGAGTTCTATCAAAACGCTGATGGAACTGGAGTACTACAGAAGGAAATTTTATTTAAAATACATTCACCAAGACCATCATGCCATTTTGGGATTAAAATTTAGCTCATAAATATATCAGCATTTGCACAGCCAAACTGTTGGAGTGTTTTGCTTTGTTTGAACTGTGCAGACACTGCTGAATCAAATTTGTTGTCAGAATATTACAAAATAAAATTGTAATTACTTTATTATTCTCAAAGGTGTTGACTCCCGGGCACAAGGAGTTCTTCAGGGTAACTGGAAACAGAAACTGCCTTGTGCTTGGAGCTGTCAACTTCCTTTTGCTCTGCAGCAGCCGTTGTTTTTGTCTGTATTGCATTACACACGGTTATTGCCAACATAATAATTCATGAATATTCCTTCATTTTCAGAATTATAATTAATGCTTGGTTTTGACATTATGACAAACTAGTGCAGCTCGGCAGCAGAGACGTTCAGACCCCAGAACAAAGGAATTGCCATATTGGAGCAGACCAGTGGTCCATCCAGCCCAGGATCTTTCTGCCTCTCACACCGGCCAATGCCCGAGGCTGCCGAGCGAGGCAGAACCCCCCCTCACGCACCTAATTGCAATACTGTAACGCAGAGGGAAATTTCTTTTCGACCCCAGCTGGTGATCAGCTTATGCCCTGAAGTATGAGGATTGATAGCCCTTACAATTTTTATTCTAGCCAGTGTGGCTGCAGATGCTATACTTAATCAAATAAATGTCTAATACTTTGGTAAAGCTAAGTAAGGGCTAAATACTCCCCTCTCTCGGGAGAAATCCTGAGGAAGAAAAAAGTGCTGAGAAATTCCACAAGGAGAATCGCATTGAGTTCCCACTGCTTTTTCTCCTCCCCGGGGATTACAGCTTGCAGGCTCATGGGGAGGCTGGCAGGGCTGGGAAGGACTTGAGGCAGCTCGGGGGAGCAGGGCTCCAAGCCCGCCTGCTGCTTCCCCTCGTGTCCCTTAGCCCTCGCGGGGGGTGCGTTCACGCCAAAAAGTGGAACTTGAGGTGACCTGTAGCAGCATCAGCTTCTACGCTCGCTTCTGTCCAAAAAAGCAGTAGGTTTAAAGGAGAAACTATGATGCCCAAGGTGCCAGTTTCTTAGGTCTTCCTTTGCAACCTGGGATGCCCTTTTGCCAAACCTGCATATCTGGGGCTGCTCTGTGGGGTTTGTGTGAAGGAACAGCTGGGGTGTCTAAGGAAACAGGGGAATGAGACAAGGTTTGGCTTTATCCTTTCATTTGCTTTTGCCTTTTTGCTTTTATTTTCTAATTTTTATGCCTTCCTTTTTTTTTTTTCCTGTACTGAAGAGTAGTGAATTGTCCCAAAGCTGTTTCTCTCAATACTATGCAGCAGCAATAAATTCCAGAATTTAGCTGTATATTCTAATGAAAATAAAAAAGCACTCCAGATATTCACTTAAAGGTGCTTCCCACTTATTTTTGTGAAGTGAAACACAACAGACAGGAACGCTGCAGCTCTTTTGTAAAAACTGATGTTTTAGGCAGTCCTAAAACTCCTCATCCTCTCCATGGTTCTAAATTAAAAGATCTCCTCTTTCAAATCTATCTCCCAACTCAGTCCATCCCTTGTTTCATTAATCATGTTTACTGTGTTTCCCTGTATGTTTTCTTAGTTTGCCAGGTCTTGTCTAAAATGCAGTGGCTAAAATACAACAGAATATCTAGGAAGGCAGCTTTTACTCATGAAATCACGTAATAATATTTTATGCTTAACTGGCTTTTCTCTCTTTAATGTAGCTGGGCACCTCATTTGCCTTTGTATGTTTTATAACCTACTGCAATATGCTGGACAGCATTTTTCACCAAGAGACGCCTAGATTTTCCTGTGCTAATTAATAGCCATCAGTTCTTGGAAATGTTTTCCAGTATGTACTCCTTGACATTGCTCTGTTTAATTTACATGCCGTCATGTCACCATTTCAACTTACTTCACCGGTTTGCTCTGGAATTTCTTCCACTTTTGCCTAAACTTGGTCAACATAACAAGGGGCCAAACGCCCTCATGAATTTTCCTGTTTAAGATATTGGGCATTGGGTCTAAATACTAGAGGCAGACTGGGACTGTTGCACTTAAATTTGACCATCTTTATTTTAGAATCTATTTTCAAGATTGTTAATAAATATGTTGAACAAAACCATCTTTATTGCCACTATTGATCCAGGGGGTAATCCAGTTAACCTCTTTCTCTGCTCCAGCTGATCACTGATTCTTCTGTGTTTCTTGAAGAAAGGGATGCTGTCGAGCGATCTAACCACAGGTCTGGAACCCAGATGCTAATGAACTCAAATCCTGGTTTTGACTCAGCTTCCTTTTACAATTATAGGTGAGTTATTTAACCTGTAATATAGCCATTTCATCAGGAAGTCATGAAAAATTGTTAGTGCTTATAAAATGCTTTGAAGTGAAAAAAAAAATCCAGTTGTTCTGATGTTTCAGTTTCTGCTTCCCATCTTTCATGCAGTTTTTATACATTTTTTAATTCTGGAGTAACTCTGTTTTGTTTGTTTGTTTGTTTGTTTGTTTGTTTTCCTTAAGACTTTCTTATGAGAGACTTTATCATAAATTTTGGAAGCACTAACGAAATTGTACCTGCTGGTTCTTCTTTAGCTACTACTTAATTAATGCTTTCCGGTAGCTCTAAGAGGGCAGAGAGAATTTAGGTAGAAGAATTGCAGCTTTTCCTTGCTATCTATGTGCTTAAGTACATTATTTTTAGTGATTCTCTGCATACTTTCCTAGTACTAAAGTAATACTTACCGGTTTATAATTCCCAGGATCATCATTAGCACCTTTTTAAGAGATGGGTACAACCTTGGCCACTCTCCAGTCCTCTGGTACGGTAGCTGTTTTTAATGATAAATTACATATTTTTGTTAGCAGCTCACTTGCGTTGGTCTTCGGTTCCTTTAGAAGTCTCGGATGAATACCATCTGGTCCTGCTGATTGATTGCAATTTAATTCCTCGAGTTGTTCCATCACCTTTTTTGATATTCCTATTTCTGATAGCATCTCACTTCCAACACCTAAAAAGAATAAACCCTGTGTAGTTTGCCATCCTCTTTGTCAGATAACTGTGCAAAGAAGCTTAAATCTTTTCTTCTTCTTTTTTTTTTGTTTCTATTTTTTTATTTCTGGTTGTCTAGTGCAGCTAAGTATAAGGCAAAAGAAACTGATAACAAATAAACAACTACCTTTTTCTTTTATAAACATTTTATTACCAAAAAAAAAAGATGTGTCTGAGGTTAGTTAGGAGATGATAGTGTCAGAAGCTTGAAATTTCAAGTTCATTTGTATTTCCTATTAAAAACTGCCAAGGAAAGTATATATAATATTTGCAAGTGTTACTTGCTATGACCGAGTAGAAGA
Source organism: Tinamus guttatus (assembly GCF_000705375.1). The sequence continues at coordinate 169,456 of NW_010584003.1, read as the reverse complement.
CTAAAGACATATTTATTTTACCTAAGCACTGCAATATAGAATAGAAAAAGAAAATAGAAAATAAGCTTCTACAATAGAGTATCTCACAGACAAACAAGCAAATAATGAAAAAACTGTTACCATGCTTATATAAAAAATAGATCAAGAAAGCAAAGTATCATAATTAGTGTCATTTGGTGGAATATTATTCAAATCTGCTTATTTCTCTGTGTAGCTCTCCCCACTCTTCCCATGTACATGCACAAATCTTTCCACCGCCTGTTTTTATTACTTGCAATGCTCTCTGTCTGTTTTACACCATAAGCTCCTCAGGCAGGGACCTTGTCTTTTCCCATGTCCCTAATGTTATATGCATGCCAGTCAAACTGTTTAAATTATAACAACCAGGCCTTTTTTTAACAAATGTTAAGTTCAAATCAAAGGTAGTAATTAGTTTAAAACAGCCCTCAGAAGCAGTCCCAGAAAAAGTGACCTTTTGAGCTACCACCGAACCAGTCAACTTTATTGTGCCTTGAGGTCAAGGCTCCTATTTCACATGACTTCAGGGTCTTTACGTGCTGCCCTGTAGTAAACCACACAGAAAGCCATGATGGAGCAGACTTTGCACTTCAGCCATCTATTGAGGAGCAGTAGCAAGATTCAGTTCAATATCTGTGACAAAAGTAATCCAGAGCCCAACTCAGGAATGCAAGGGAGAATTCCTGAAAGATAAGAGATGAGATTAAAATATGGCAAAAAAATAACCAGAAGACCAGCTAATGCAGCACAAGAGCATTGGGCTATTTTTAAGTGGTTTGGACCCTACAATTACAACTTTGTCACCACAGTTTGAAATCTATTAAAGGGATTTATGCTTTGCAGCTGACATTTAAAATTAAGGATTTACTGGGCTGAGAATGAATATTTCTTCTGCAATTAGTTTTTTGGAGGTCATATTTCATAAACTGCTATTTTCCTGTTTAATCTACTGTAGCGAGATATGGTATTGTAGAACATTTGAAAAATATAAATACAGAAATCACTTTATTCATTGTTAAGAGACTCCCATCATGAAAATGGTGTTGAGTTGAATCGCATAACATGTTTGCTAGGTACCTAATCTTTCCCACTAGTATATGCTATTAGACCGAAGCGAAAAAAAAGTGGGTGACATTTGTTATTATACAAATCATGCATCAATAGCAAATGATGAGTTTTAATTCAAGACTTTTTACTCATGTTATATGTGGACTTTTTAAATTTGCTCTCTGGAATTTCATACACATATTTCTGTGTATTGCTAGAAGCTTGTGAAAAGCTGTGTTCTGTCTCATGCTTGTGCAGTTGTAGAGATGGATTAAACTTCACTGCAGCTGAATTTCGGAGTTCTTGAACTAAAATTAATTACTGGAAAAAGGAAGGCTATTTTTTTCAAATTAGGAAAATAATTTAAGACATTTTTTTTCCCTTTACCACCATTCTAACCCAATCCCCTCAATAAATAAATAAAGAAATAAAAAAGAAACACATAATCACATTTATACAATACCTATTTAGTTCTTTTCTGTGTTGAGGTATTTATATGCAGCTGCAGGGAAAAAAAATCAAGATATGCATTAGAAGTTGGGGTATGATTTCTTATCAGATGGCTGTATTGTTAAAAAACTAACCCACAAAAATCAGATGGCAATAGCCTCTGGAAAGCTCAGGTTGTTATTCGTGCTGGTCTAACAGTGAAACCCGTTAGACCTTACATTGCAGGCTATCTTTGTGAAGGTGTTAGACATCCTATTTGACTATATCTTCGTTTTTGCCATGTTCTAACCTTTATTTGCACAGCTCTTACAGGGAGGGAGCAAGGAAGTAGTCTAAAAGCATTTTCAGAAGAATTCAGTTTATATTATCTGCTCTGACTTTATCGTCCCATCTGAAGCTGCCATGCAAATTATTATTATTAATAATAAAAATAATAATAATAAAGAGTTTCCAGTGAGTTTGGCTTGATACAGTGTTATTTTGGTGTGTTTCCTGAAAAAAGGTAACTTCAGTGTGAGAGGGTTTCGTACTTTGGCAAAACAATCAGTCCTCTAGATGCTGAACTAGTAAAAAGTGTATCAGCCTTTAGTTGTTTTGTGCCTCTACATAAAAGGCTGGGGAGGGGGACAAAAGGGAGCAGACAAAAAGGGGGAAATAAGACAATATAAATGTGTTTCAATTGGCCAAAACAGGGGAAAAACGAGCCAGTTTTCACGCAAAAAGTATAATAGGAGTGAATGTGCCAGAGTCACTTGAGATGCAAGCAGAACATGTACCGGGTGCATGCAGAAAACTTGATACGAGAGTGACAGTGACCACCGAGTGCTAAAAGCCGACAAAATTTAGGCTGCTTTTTTTTTTCTTTTCTTTTTTCTTTTTTCTTTTTTTTTTCTTTCCCTTTGGTCACAAAGTCTGTTTCCATTCATGCAGAAGCCTAGGTGTAGATTTTATCGGGACTTTGGGCTGGAGCACCCGCAGCTGTGGATTACAGATGCTTCCTGTCATGTATAAACACAATCATTATGTGCAAGCATGGCACCCACACGGCTACCTAAAGAGCCAGTGCTCCGCACTGAAGCGCTTTGTTCTCCTCGGAGTTATTTTTACGACTGCGAGCAGGACTCTGCCCCAAAGTTGCTAGCAGCCGTCGTGTTTTCTCTGTCAATTAAATGGATTTTGTTACTTGTAAAATACATGTCCAAACACAACTCCATTCTTCAATCGCAAAGCATGTTTTCTTAGCACACGGTGATACATAGTGACACTTGCTTGACTGACAGAACGAACGTAAACCCCAGCAAACACCACCTGTAACTCTGACGCGTAGAGAAGCTCGGTTAATAAAAAAATATGAACATCAGAAAAAGCCAGGGCTTTTGCTGCTTTTTCTACTGCTCCTTTTAAATATCAGGTTTCAGTATGGAAATCAGTCAACCCAGTGCAAGGACTTTGCCAGGTTAATGATGCTGGGCACTAGCGTCTACGCGTGCGTGTCTCACTAAGTGGAATGACACTGCCTGGATTTCCACAGGCAGAGCGATGCTTTCTCCTCCACTCACTTAAGATACCGGCATAGTTAATCATTCTGCTTAATTTGTATTAAACCTTTGTACAGCAAAACATATGTCCCAGCAGTTTTTAAGGTCCTCCGTTCATAACTTCTGATGTACTGTATGTCATGTATATTCCCTCCAATCAATTAGTAAATAAATAAATACCCTTGCTCCGCAGAGTGAATCGCGGAGCCACTTCTTGTTGGGAGGAGGGGAATCTTAGTAAACAAAACTGCAACTGGAAAACGGTGCAATCAATTTCTGAAACAGTTCTCCTGGCAATATATTATTTAGTTACCGAGAGCAGCGTGTTCTCTTACCTTTCACAAAGAGCTTTAGAAAAGAAAAGTTATTTCAGGGTTTGCCAGCCCGTGATAATTTAAGCGGTCTAAATGTTTTAAAACAGAAGATGAGTGAGTTGTAAAAACGTGCATTTTTAAATCACATTGGAAAATCTTTCAGCACCAGAGTCAGAGAGAAAACCTCCCCCCTTCCCTGAAACACAAAACAAAACTGCCTTGAAAGTTAAGCCGTAAGGACAGAGACTTGGCGGGTCTTGGCTCTACAAACAAAAACGCGTCCAGTGATTTTGGACAACACGGGGGGAAAGGGGGACAGAAGAAGGGGGGGCAATTTTTAAATCACATTGGAAAATCTTTCAGCACCAGAGTCAGAGAGAAAACCTCCCCCCTTCCCTGAAACACAAAACAAAACTGCCTTGAAAGTTAAGCCGTAAGGACAGAGACTTGGCGGGTCTTGGCTCTACAAACAAAAACGCGTCCAGTGATTTTGGACAACACGGGGGGAAAGGGGGACAGAAGAAGGGGGGGCAAAAGGGAAAAAGGAAGGAAAAAAAAAAAAAAAGCCGCGCACGACAATGCGAGCCCAGCAATAAATCCCCCCTCGTCCTCGCCGCCGCCGCTTCCCTCCCGTACACGCATCCTACCAGAAGGGGGACCTTTCCCACTCTCAGTCGCGGCTCTGCCTTAATTTCTGAAGAGAGGGAGAAAAAAAAAAAAAAAAAAAAAAAAAAAAAAAAAAAAAAAAAACGGGAGA